>JAKTYK010000259.1:0-10862 GCA_030578655.1 Magnusiomyces starmeri
AAAAAAAAAAAAAAAAAAAAAAAAAAAAAAAAAAAAAAAAAAAAAAAAAAAAAAACTCATGATAAATAAAAAATTGACCTGAAAAGATGTTTTTTTAAAACCTTGAAAATATTTTCGGGAACATACCGGTGAACTCAGACAATGTTTTTCTTCACTTGTAAAAATTATATTATATTCATTCACGCCTAAGAAGTTTCCAAACTTTATGAAAACCTTACGCGAAAAATAAAAGCAAAATAAATTAAATAAAAAAATGACACACACGCCCACCCATTCAAGTGAATATAAACAATATGTATATAGGATTTACCGGCCATTGCTTTGAATTGTTTATAATTGTCAATAATTTGCAAAATATATATCATTATGTACTTTTGATTGCATTTAATGTTTGCTCTGTTACTTTTTAGATGTTGTATTTATATTCATTCTTTAATCGGTATATTTCAATTTTATCAAGACTGTGATTTTTTTTAAGTTAAAGCTATTCAGCCTCGCTTAATCACATTTTCATTTTCTTAATACAAAAAAAAGGGTTATTTACTAATTACGTCAAATCTTACCACATATATTTATTTACTGCTATTATTCACTCCATAATATCTCACTTATACTTTTCTAAATCTTGGGAAACCAGCTTTTAAATAATTTTGGTATGAATAATTTCGTGTTTTTCTATATATATATATTTTTTAAATGTACGGATATACCATTGTTATATACTGCATGAGTCTATTTTTATTTTCCTTAGGTGTCAACCCCTTTTTTTAAACACTTTTTTTTTTATAAATTCCAACTAAAAAAAAGATGGATAGAACAAATAACAATGATAGTTCTTAAAATGCAAATAGTGTTTACATCTTTTGATGTCACAATCGTTTAGATCGTCGTCTTTTCTTATGGTAATATAGATTTGAATAAAAAAAAACGGCCTTCAAGACTAGCGGTTTGGTTCCTGATTTTAAGACTTTTGACAGATGATTTTTACAAGTATTTTTTAAAAAAAAAATAACATGTATCTCACATGAATTAAAGTTTTAAACGATGACCAATAACAATAACCTATGAAAAAAAAATTCACAAAAACAAGGCGTTATCTTCTTAAATAGCCACCCTTTTTATTAAGTCCACAAAATCATATCTGCCAATATTTTTGATACATATTTTGAGATTTATATGTATTCTTCAAATAAACAGAATGGAATAAATTTCTTTTTTTTACTAAATGTACGTGTCAAATGGCTCAAAAAGGAATTTATATTTGTATATATGTCAGGTAAATTGAAGAAGTCCAGCAGAAAAATTAATTTCAAGAGCCTTATCAAAACATAATTTAAAGTTTTCCTGCAAAAAGATAATATACCAGTTTATATATCATTTAAATGGATCTCAAAAAATCCAGTAGGTGCTATTAGGCCTATTTTATATTTAAAGAGATTAGCTAATCATTTCTTTTTAGAAAGAGATTTTTTTTATATATTTAAAAAGGAAACTCGGCTTTTGTATTCATAATTTTTGGGTGTCAATTGTCTCGAAATAGACACAAAAAAGGAAATTTCACAAATTTGTTTCTCAAATAAAGAAAAGAGTTCTTATTGTCTATATAAATTTAGGATAGTAAAGGTACTTTAATGAAGCATCATGGTATAAACGTTATTCTCTAAATAAAAAAATAAAAAAAGGAAGAGAGTGTGTGCTATTTCATAATCATAGAAAGAAATAAAATTTGTGTTGTAATTTAATTATCCTTTAAAGGCCTATTTGTGTGTTAAATAATTTTTGAAGAGTAGTGGTAAGTTATATATTTTGTGGAATTGTAATCATTCTCAACCTTTTCATAGTTATATTTATCTTTGTTAACAAATTTGATCTACACTAATGAGGTTTTTTTCTTATATTTAAATCCGTGTAAAGGATCCGAGTAAGAACCACAATACCTTGTTTGACCAAAAAGGATAAACATGTATATATGATCAGTTAAATAATCGAGTCCATATGACTTAACACACTACCGATCTAGATCAATAGTAAATCTTTGATTATGGCATGGCTCTACACGACAGAGATATATAATGTACCAGTATCTTATGTTGAAAACAACAAAATTCCCCCTGTTTTGAATATTTTTGCAACAATGGAAATATAAAGAGGATGGTATTTGGATGGAATAAGTCAAAACATAAAAGATGTGTAAAAACCTCATATATGTATGTTGATTAACTTGAAATCTTTTATTTAATATTGAATATTTTCTTCTGGTTTTTGACAACCTATTATTAGACTCCATTACTAAATATCATATTATATATATTTGCTATAATCTTTACGGATATTATTGTTACCTGTTAAACACTAGTAACCCCAGAAGCATATTCTTGTGTGGCATTCCGAGGAGTTTTAATTACTGTTATTTAAACCTTTAGTGCATATGGTGTCTGGCCTTTAGATATTGTTAGAAGCGTTTCTATATTTTGTTTAGTTGATATTGCTCATAGGGGCATGGCTGTTTAAATTGTTTTAATATATATTTATTCGCTTTGTGTAAAAAAGGTAAACTTATTTGATTTTCTAATTCGTGTAGGCTTATTGCCTTTTTTAACGATATTAAGGGGGAAAATACAAGGAGTTTCAGTTACTTTTTCAGCTGATTAGGTTGAGATATTATTATTTAGTATGATTTCATCTTGAAATTATTTTGAAAGAGGTACTAACACCAAACACATTGAAAAGAAATCTTCACTCTACTACAGGCCACGCATTATCATATCAGAAAATTTATTCTATATATATATTAAAAAAAAGTTTAAAAGGCGTACATTAGCCATTTTCCTGGAAATATAACACTCTTTTTGCTATATAAAGGAAACTCATGACAAAATTTCTCCTACATTTAATTCGGTTGTTTTTATTCATGTAGTGTACTTACTTTGCATATCGTCTCAAAACACGACTTAAGCAAAGTGATCAGCCTGTTAAATAAAAGAGCGCGAGAGCCTTTTTTTTTAATAATTTCTAGTTTATAAAATAAGAAGAAGAGTAACCAAATATAAAATCTTGTGTAAATTTGCATATATTTTATATTACTTTTTCTTTTCTTTTCATCTAAATTTTATGATAAATGTTGCCTGATACTTAAGACCTTAGTAGCTGAATACAGGTATATGATACCAAAGAGGGGAAATGGAGGAATAGTGTAGGTAAATATCTAAAAAACTAGCAAATATCTTTATGATCTTTGGGTACAATTGAATCGGGAATAATTAAATAATTTCATAGATTCCAAGAAGCTTCTTATAAATATATCGATTCACACAACACAATTCTTTATGGTAGAACACCGAGGGAACATAATGAAAAAAATATATGAGAAGCATCTAAATATATATGGAATCTTCAAGAAAAAGAACATATAAAAATTAATTTATGAAAAAAGGAATATGAACAATAAAATATATTTTTGTAGTTTTTTCTTGTTAATTATAAATAAATCTGGAAAAAACTATACATGTTAAATTAGTTGGATGTTACCGCTAATATCTATGTATATAGATAGATAGATAAAAGACCCTTATTTAATCAACGTCATTTAACTAAAATAGATTATAATATTATTTGGGTATCCCTTGTTAATATATTCTGATTAGTAGAACCCTGTTAAAAGTGGATTAATAATGGAATTATTTTAAATTTTTTGCAGTGTAGTGGTATTAAATATAATTAAATAAATTATTTGAGAATTATTTGAGACAAATTATATATATTAATACCGAATTTTTAAATAACCAACTTAATGGCGTCTTTAATAATATTATTATTTATCAAAAATATTACCGGAAACGGGAGAAATTATTGTGGTTTTCTTTTTTAGAGTAGGTAAAGTGAGCGTCAAAACAAAACTTGACCTGCTATCTTTTACTTTTTATTCAATTGGATGAAATATATACATAATATATTTCTCGGAATACTTAATGATCGTCAAGTCAACGAATAAAAACAAATGCTGAACAAAAAGCCATTCATATATATATATATAGAAAATATTATTAAAGAATTCTACCTTTCACAAAGAAAAGGTAGTAAGGGGGAGAGGAGGGAGATGGTGAAATTAGAAAGTTGGTAGAGTTAACGTACCTTTAGCTCACACTGTAATTTAAAAAGACGTCATTTAATACCAGACTAAAAGAAGAAATTTAAATGGTATATATATATGTCATGAAAACTTCTCTACCCTCTTAAAATTTTAAAGTATATGATTTATGTTGGGAGACAAATTGAGAACACTCATACTGGAAACTCTATTTTCAACACAGTCTGTATATTTCAAGCTTGCTTTTCTCAAGTTGTTATCTGTGATTTTTTTTCCTACATCTAGTTATTTTGTTCCTCCTCTTTTAATTTTGTTGTACTTCATAAGTTTCTGATATTCAGTGGTCACCTTTAACTCATCTATTCTTTTTGTTTTTTTCATGTTTTTTCATACTCTTCAATATTTTTTTTTTTTGTTTTTTTTTGTTTTGTGGTTTATAATATAAACATTACTACATGGCATTCTTACTAATAGCTGTAACCTATAGAGTATAAGTTCAGAAGAAAATATCTTCTTATTTTATTGTTGCTCTAGAAAAACGCCTTTAGAAGAGGAAAATATATATAATGATGAATAGATATCAAGGCTGATGGAAAAAACTTTTAGGTAAGTAGTAGCTTTAAAATCTCTGCATATGAGCCCAAGACAAAACCTTCGTAGCTGGAAATCAAACTTGCCGGTTTAAATATAGCAACTAACTTACATAGCACTAAAACAAATTTTATTTTTTTGCTAAAAAGGTATTGAGTATGTCCATTAATTGTCGATTTCTTAACACAAAATTTTACCTTATTGATGGAAAAAAAAAATGAATTTCGCAACAAATACATTAGTTCCAAAACTGATTACAAATACTTGAAAGTGTGCTTTATGTGTTGGCGTCAAATGAACATGGATTTGTTCTGAACCAACGGTTAGGTACAAAAAGCGTACATAAGAATATTAGAAACTAAACGGGCGTCAAAAGGAAGGAAACAAGTTTTAAATGTTCAAATTCCTTTATATATATACAGCATTTTCTTCTTTAAGAAATAAAATTCTTAATTGGACTACTCTTGGATAATGCTGATATTTCATTTTTGACTCCCTTTTCCGTGCCTTTAGGAGATTTCAAACAAGTTCGGTTTGTTTGATATTTTATGATTTCTTTTGAATAAACAAAAAGAAAGTTTTATATATATATTTATAGAAAAAAAATTTTTTTTTGTTTAGGTATCAGTTTCTAAGAGAACCGGTGGGTAAATTTGGGGGCACTTAGTTATGAATAAAGTTTTCTATATGAGAAAAAAATATCATCAACTTTCTTCCGTCCTCCTCCCCGAGTCCATGCTTAAGGATAAGTATTCAATGTTATCAAGACCTGTGTAACGTTCAATTACCTTATATATATACGAGATTGATTTGAGATTAATATTCCTATATCTTTTTGAATACAATATAACAATAATGTATATGTATACTTTGATCCGACTTCTTCCATTCTTGAACATGGGCTCTTTTTTGAAAAAGAAGTCGAGAACATCCGACAGACTCTATATATATAAATCATATTGAATGATGCAATTCTTGTTTGTGAAAACATTTTGCGGGTTTTTAGAAAAAAAAAAATTTTTTTTTTTTTTGAAAAAGTAAAGTACTGATAGAAGTGATCTACATTACCATGATGTATAATACTGTAGAAGTTTCCCAAAATAGCGTTAGTGAGCTTTCTTTTTTTTCTTTTTTTTTTTTCTTGATGAGTTCTATGACTGATAACCGAACACCTTCCTGTTGGTTTCTTTTTGTTATTTATTTATTCTTTTTTTTTTTTTGTTTTTTTTTAGAATATAACAATGCCCTGAAATCCTCCGGTTAAATATTCATAAGCTCTTTCGGTTTGAAGATCATTACTCTACAATGATTATATTGTTAGCTCTACATATTCTATAGATAATATACTAATTAGATCCAAATAAACATGAATATTAGAATATCAAGGCGCTCGATATACTTTTTAATACCCCATTTATATCACTTTTTTTTTTTTGAGCCTAATATGTATGTGTCGAAATACAGTGATTTCTGTGAAACTTAAATAGACAAATGTTCACTAGCACAATATACACAAAAAGCTTAAACAACTGGCCTAACTAATAGAAAGAACTTTGTCGTTTCAAACTAAAGCCTCTTTATTTAAAAAAATAAGCGGGACCTCGGGCTGTCAAAATACACAAATAACCCAAATATTTCAAGTGTTGAATATATATTTAACTTTTTTAGGGGAAAAGGGATAGTTATTCACACTTGGTGGGAAAAAAAAAAGGATTTTCATGGCATATACTTAAGCATTAGAAGAAAGTAAGCTCATACCACTATTTCTTTTATATATTATTAATATTAGATACCAAAATCTATGAATTTTTCCTTTGCATTTTAAGGTAGTGAGTTGATTACCCATATGAGGCTCTTTTTTTTCTGCTTTTTTTTTTTACTTTTTTCAAAAGAAAAGTATACTTTGCTAATTTCCAAATTAGTTAAAAGCTAAGTATTAGATTGAAAGTTCCTTTAAATATCATTAAGCAATGATAATACAGCTCATATTATATATATAACCTCATCCTCACTATTATGATCATCATTATAGTATATATCTATTGTCAAGCGTAAAAATAGAATTACCAAAGGAGGTTACCAAATGAGGTTACCAAATGAGGATTCAATCGCTAATGTGTTTGCATAGCGTCAAAATACACTTTTGAGGATCTGAATTAATTTAAGAAACTATTTTCAGCACAGATCTATAACTGAGATATAAAAAAAAACAAAAGTACATAAAAAGCCTTCCTTATCTAAGATGTTATTTGCAAGAAGAAAAAAAAAAATTAATATCACATGAGTTGGAAAACTGATGATCATTTGCTTTTTAGTTTTATCGCATGTAATATAGTAAATGAATTGAAAGACTTTTAAAAATCAAAAATTAAAAAAAAAAAAATCAATGATAGTAACATAGAAAATATTTTATTAACGACGATGATGAGGATCTTATGCACGGGCATGGGTGTTTTTTTTTTTTTTTTTGGGAGTAGAGAGCTTTACAGAAGAATACAAATAAATAAATAAATAAATATTCTTTTGGCCTTATAAAAAACGCTGGATGACTGCATATTGGAGCTGTTAGCCTTTTGGATATTACATTTTTTAAAAGTTTTTGCGTACAAATTTGTACGCAAATTTTTAATTTTGCTTGACATATCGTGAATGTACTCTTTTACCAGAAAAAATTAAAAAAATTAAAGAATACCATAAGTTAACATTAGTAAATATGCTCTGCAAGGTACAATTTCCTATCAACATGCTTATATTTCCACAAATAGATGAGCTTTATGCATCATATTATACATATATATGCATTAGTGCATCCTGTTCTGGACAGACTGCCTCGACTGGTCAAATGAAATTAAAAAAATTAAAAATGAAAATGGCAGCTCTTCTAAAAATGATAATGGTTTCTTTAGACTAAAAAGTCTATTTTTTTTTTTCTTATTACTTATTTCTCGCATATTGATAGCAAAAATATTCTTAGCCTTATGGTTATTCTAAAAAGACTTTAAAGGTATACGCAGCAAGCGACTAAATAAAGATATGAGCTTTGAGTCCAATACTAAAAAACCAACAAAAGACCTCATACAATTTGGGTGTTATTGGAGGCCGTATTATCAGTAACCTGGTGCACCCAGAGATATAATCCTGAACATATAGAATAACACTCTAAAATAAAATCAAAAAGCATTCATCTAATAGCAATTGAGATAGCAAAATAGGTATTGATATATATATATATACGGACCCTAATAATGCTTAGCCTGTATCATGGCACTAACAGATGTTTTTTTTTTTTTCTCTGATGTTGAAGTGCTTCTACTTCCTTATTAGGCAATTCTATCTGTACAACACCTAATAATATCAGAGATTGCACGATATCGTAACCTTTCCTTTGGATTAGAATTGCGTATGCCAACCAAATTATTTTTGACATATGTTGTAATATTAAAAAAAAAAATCTCTACTTTGACTTTTATTTATTCTCAATCGTATTGAAAAGGAAGAATAGGGGATGAAAAAAAAAAAAAAAAAAAAAAAAAAAAATAGGCACAGTCATTTATTATCGGACGAATTTTTTTTTCTTGGAATCCGATCACAAAAAGTGACATTGGCTGTCCTGTTCAATTTCAGAGCTTCTTTAGAAAGTGTTCAATTAATCCGGTCCGGATATCTTAAAAAAAAAAAAGAAGCCATAATTATTAATAATAAATATATATATATATATAATTTGATTGCAATTGATTCTAATTCCTCGCGAAATAAGATAAAGTCTGAAGTATAGGGGGTAAAGTAAGTAAGTAAAAAAAAAAAATAAGGTATATATATATACATCCATTATATAGCATGCATAAGTATTTTTGTTATAGCATACAAAACATATATATTCGTCTAAAGAATCTGTTGTCGTCTAAAAATGCAACCTTTTTTTTCTGTCTTTGCCCCACAGAACGTTAAAGTGGTGTATTTTCCCGAGTCTTTTCTGAATACGTGAAATGAGAAAAATCTACATTCTTTGAATAAGAAATGTCGCATCTCAGGCACATTTTTTTTATAGCGATATATTTGTTGTAGTCTATATATTCTAACTTACTAAAATTTTGCAATTGACTTTCACTTTGAAACATCATTGCATTTAAAAGAATGGTATTGATTGCTATGGACAGATTTATAGACATTATTGAACATTATAGCCTTTTTTTTTCTTGCTTTTTTTTTTTTTTTTTTTTTTTTTTGTTTACGCTCTTAGTTTTATTTCTTATCATCATTTTAGTGTGATCATTTTGATTGATAAAAAAAAATGCTTTTTTTTTCCTTTTCTTTGTTTGCTAGTTAGTGAGAAATCTCAAAAACCAAGTTTGTGGGTTCTACGCAAACTTTTCTATAGCAGTCTGCAAAGAGTACTTAAGAAGCAATACAAATGTTCTTAAACACATGGTAAATAATTATATACCACGGAAGTCTTGCAAGAAAAATGCACACTCGTATTTTCTATTAGATACATTGTGGACCATGTTACAAATCAGAGGAATGTTGAAAAAAAAAAAAAGACACGGTAACTTAAAAGAACTTGTGCAATTCTCTAATTTTTTCTTTTTCTTTTTCTTTTCTAAAAAAACTTCATATATCTGCTATAAATTGATGTATAATAGTGGTACATTCTCAAGTTAGCACACATGCTTGTTTCAGCAAAGTAACTACAATACAATAGTTATAACATATAACTACTTTTGTAAATGTGCTTGTAGTATGAAAAAAAAAAAAGAGCTTCAGGTTACTCTCAAATACGATTTCAGTTTATATATATATATATTGATATTGTATAATAACTCATTTCAAGAGGTGAGCTGACATTTTTTAAGGACAGGGTAATTTAAACGACGCCCAGTTCTTCTGTGCTTTCTATATTCTATACCTTTCTATTCTATATATATTATGGTACGATATTATCCAATATCAATATGCTCGCTCATATATATGTATATATCTGCCTGATATACAAACTCTTGCTAATCTTTACTTTGTAGCTCTTATAGCCTAAAAAAAAAAATACATGTGGATAGATGTTAATAGTATAAAGTAAAATGTTTACCAAATTTCACTATATAGAATTGGTCTAATTATTTTTGGTTCCTGGTACCTTGATTTACCAGATTTAAAAAAAAAAAAAAAAAAAACTTTAATACAAGATATTTTTTTATTACTTCTGTGACCTCTACTATAAATATACATGGAATAATATATTAAATGCTCAATCTATGGTAGTATTTTTTAAAAAAAAAAAAAATAATAAATGTATGTGAAAATAGCACGCAAATATTATTTGGGGTTTGTTTTAAATGTTAATATCAGATATAATATTTGCATGTGTGGTTGTTGACAGTATTATTATTTTTACTGCTCTGGTTCCTGATTCTAGTTCAGGTTAGGGGTTTCGCTACCAAAAAAAAAAAAAAAAAAAAAAAAATAACTCGTAAGCTTAAAGCCTTGAAATAAGTTTGTTTGAGAAATAGATATATAGTAGTAAACCTTTGTACATTTTGTCAAGTCAGACTACATCAAGTAAAAAGTTCGTTACATTTCTATATATATATAAAAAGAAGCGTCGGGAAAAACATGTTTATAGACTTGTAAAGAAAAAAAAATGCCTTTTTTTTTTTTTTATTCGGGACCAATGTGGGTTTGTTTCAGACTCTAATCTCTTTAATGTATATTTTACAAATTTCTAAGAATAACAAGAATTCTAAGCTAAGTGGAATCACTTTTCAAGCTAGTATCAATGACTGATAATATATTAAAAAAAAAAAAAAAAACCGATAAAAATGGATCTGGTGTACCTTATATTCGATAACTAAGATTCAGGCACAAGGGGTAAAAAAAAATTAATTTTTTTTTTAATATTATATTTTTTATAGAATAGAAAGCTTTGCTTGAAGCTTACCCTAGTCATGTCCTCGTTTGTGTATAATATTTTTTTTTTCTTGCCGTTTTTCAAATATACACATATATATATATATATATCTTCTCCAGAAAAAAAAAAGGAAACCTTACAGATTGATGTAGAGATGGCCACAGAAACAGGAATCAAACAGATATTATTTTTTTGTTGAAGGGTGTATGAAACACCCTAATGCATAATATTTTTTTTTTTTTTTTTTTTTTTTTTTTTTTTTTTTTTTTTTTTTTTTTTTTT
>JAKTYK010000261.1:5000-10806 GCA_030578655.1 Magnusiomyces starmeri
CCAATCCTAAAACCACTACCCAAATAAATGGTAACGGCAATAGTAATACTTCTAATGATGATCCTAAAACATCTAATACAAAACTTGATACAGCTACACAGACTAATGAAAATACAAAAACAAACCCCGGCGCTAATGCCGAAACCAGCACAAACACACCCTCTGATACAAATAAAAGTGCTGAAAGTTCGCCGGCGCCCTATGGTGGAACAAATAAAATTGCCAACCTTTTATCACCTGTATCATCCTCAAACTTTACATCATGTACAAAAAATGCCACCAATGGCACACAAACTACAGCCAACATTTCTTCATTTGATAATGTTACAAGCAACGAAATGACTAGAAATCACGATGATGATTCCAAACCACATCGAAATGAAAACAACTTAGAAAGACAAGAAAACAGATCTCCACGCAAAAAAATTAGATTATCATCGATTGTACAATAGCTAATTATAACAAAAAGAAAAGGAAAAAAAAAAAAAAAAAAAAAAATTATAAAAAAAAAAAAAAAAAAAAAAAACGAAAAGAAAATAAAATATACATACGTACACATATAATACTAATACTATAATATATTTCAAATAATATCATTAATCTTTTAATCTTAATATATTAATTTCTTGTTAATGCTAAATATACTGCTCAGTACACTATCTAGACGATCGAACAAAACGTTATCGGGCGCGTAGTTTTGAGACCGCAGAATATCGTAGTATATCAACTTTTTTCTCGAGAAAAAAAAAAAGTTTTTTATTCCGCCGCACAAGATAAAAATAAAAAAATAAAATAAATTTGTTACATTTTTCACGTTGTGTGACAAATCCTCATATTGTGAATTTTATTTGTAATGTAAACAAACCCGTTTACGGTCATCCCTCCCCCTTTATGGAAACCTAAAAAAAAAAAAAACATTTTTGTTGTTTTGATTGATTGATATTTCCCAAGTGGATCTCAACAACGACAACAACAGCAACAACCGCAACCGCAACAACCACAACAACAACAACAGTAACTCTGTAGTTAAACATTATAACCAAATTGCCTTTGTCCAGTTTAAGGTATTAGTACACATTGCTCTCATAAAAATTCCGATGGCATCGCCATCATCGTCACATCCGACATCTACTTCAAAGGGACAAAGTATGTTTCCGAAGCACGGTTCCAAATCAACAACGAGCGGAACCAGCAAACCCGGTATGACACAAGACCATGAAGATCACGACAATACATTCACTCCGGTTACTCCGATACAAGACCATAATGAGTACAACGAATCGCTCATTGAGCCCGATAACGAGTTCAGGCGACCTCCAATAAATACAGCCTTTCTGAATGGCAATAATGGCCGAAGGGAAGGATCTGGCGCAGGCGCCAGACCCCTTTTTGGCCAGCCTGGGGCGTCTGCAACATCCAGTAAAGGTAGCAGTACCGGCAGCTCCAGCGCTTCCGAATCCAGAAAAGAGTTCACCCCACTACTTCGGACAATCACCAAAAACCAACCGGGCCACGGCAACAGTAATAGTAATGGTACTAGCAACAACGCCAATAACGGTGATGCTTCATATAACCGCAATCATTCACAAAAGGAAAATAGACTCGACGATTCGCCGGTCCCTTCAACTTTTGGTAGAAATGATAATGGGAACATACTGGGTAAAGGTGTAGACGACAATTCCGGTCTATTGTCATATGAAGAAATGAGTAGTATCGAAGGATTCAACGAATTTAAACCCCGAAAAAGGAATCAGAACTCGTCCAATAATAAAAGTAACGACAATGATAAAAGAAATAACAATGCTAATTTTAATATAAACATTCCGAAACAGGACAATTCTAATAATAATAACAACAACAACAGTAATAATAATAATAATATATCCAATCTTCAGAGTATGCCTTTAAAAAGACAAGAAGACTTGATCAATGAGCTTCAAGACAAAAATTACCAACTGAGCTTCCAGGTTTTTATGCTCAACTCCGAGCTCGAATCTTTATATTTATCTAAAGGAGGTGGTGAAGAATCGTCCAAAAAAGTGGTCAAGATTACTCAAGAAAACTTTGAGCTAAAGTCGGAATTGGTGTCCCTAAAAAAGGCCCACGGCTCGTTACAAAAGAATTATATTGCGCTACAAAGAGAGTTGGAATCTAGAGGGAACAGCTCGTCACTGGCTCAAAAATTAAAGGAAAAAGATGATCAATTGGACAAACTGCAATCGGCTTTGGAAAAAGAAAAACAGGACCGTGAACTTGAAAGAGATAACTTTGACAGGGAAAAACAAGATTTAGAAAGAGAGAAGGAAGAGTTAGAAAGAGAGAAGGAAGATTTAGAAAGAGAGAAAGAAGATCTAGAAAGAGAAAGAGAAGATTTTGAAAAAGAAAAGGATGACTTTGAAAAAGAAAAGGAGCGAGAGCTAGCGCGACAACGAGAGAAAGAACAAGAGGAAGATGACAGTATAAATACCGAAAAGGCAAATCAGAATCTACATGATGATGATGATGATGATCCCCGGCTTTCAACAATACATAAATTGCAACGTGACATTGAAGATAGAGATAAAGAAATTGAACGACTAGAAGAAGATCTTTCAGATATTCGCTTACAACTAGAGTCTGAGGAACAAGAAGCTGAAAAATACAAGCAGCAGGTCATAGATTTGGAATCACAGTTATCAGAACTAAAGGAAAGTAGGCAACAAAGCCATGACGATAGTGATGACGACCAAGAAGATAATGAAAAAAACGAATCTTTAGCCAATAATAGTAATTACATACCAAGAGAACAGCATACCCAAGAAATCGAACAGCTGAGAGAAATAATAAATTCTCAAAAATCTAAGATTCTTAGCAAAAATGAAAAAATAGAGGTATTGAAAGAACGATTACAAATAGCTGATGACGACTTAAAGGCCATACAAGTTGCTGCTAAAGCTCTTCGAGAAAAGAAGAATAACGAACTCAAGGAAAAAGATGAAAAAATTGAACATTTGAAACACCAAATCAGCTCTAACATGCAAGACCATCATTTGCTTGATGAGCAACAGCAACAGCTGAATATCAAAATACATGAACTTGAAAAACTCAAATCTGAAAAAAGAGCTTTACAGCAAAGTCTAAGGGAAACTGAAATGGAATCATCAGAAAAAATTCAGGATCTTCAACACGTAAGTTTATAAAATGGTTTTTTTTTTTTTTGTGGGTTTTTCTAACTTTTTTTTTTTTATTATTTTTTAGCAAATATCGGACCTTAAAAGCCAATTGTCTTCCCAGAATGCAATAAATAAATCTAACGATTCACTCAACAAACAATTTGAAACTCTTCAAATAGAATTAGATGTTGCTCGACGTCAACTAGAAGATTCAAATATGACAATCCTCAAACTGAATGAACAAATACGCAATTTGAAATTTGAGCTTAATAGTACCCAAGAGCAACTACAAAATGTCAAAGAATCGAACAATCATACATATATTCAACACAAATCCATTGACGACGAAGTTGCTGAAAGGTATAGCCAACAATTTCAAAATTTCTCAAAAACTCTTCATCGCCTTGAAAATACCGCGGTGGAAAATCAAGGTGTTCAGGAAGCATTGCGTCTCATCATTTCCGATTTACAAAAAGAGCTTGACAAACGTGAAAAAATGATTTCTGAAATGCAAACTTCATTATCAAATACAAACTATGCTCATACCCAAAATATAAATAATAGTAACATTGCTATTCAGGAACTTCAGTCACAAATCCAGCAATTAAAGATGAAGCTGGATGAATCTAATGAAAACAAAAAGCATACTGTGGCTCAATTAGAAACATTAATCGAGGCCATAATAAAAGAACTGAATGATATCGAACATCTCACAAATAAACAATGGCACCTCAAAAATGTACAACAACCTAACAAAAACAATCTTTTTTCAAACGATTCGCCACTGCGTAAAACAGCGAGCTACAATTCAAATTATCAACGTATTCTTTCTCAACTTCAAGACGAGCTTTCCAACAACGAAAATCGTGCAAAAGAACTGTTATCAAGTTCCACCAAATTTTGTGATGACATTCCGTTTAATAACGCTGATGTTAATAAAAAAATTAAAATAGCTTTAGGGAAAATAAGACTACAAATTGGGGCTAAGGCCAGAGGTGTTTTGGAATTATCTTCAAATGAAATTGATACCAATAATGATATTCAACAACAACTTGAATTCCAACTACAACAGTTACAACAGCATTTACACCAAAAACAAGAACAATTTGAGATGTTGCAGCATGATTACGAACTGAATTTGGCAAAATTTAATGACTTGCAAGAATTAGTTAATAGCAAATTGGACATTAATGAAGCACAATTAAGACAACATAATATGGACCTTCATGATCTCCAGACTAAATACAATCTTGCCCGGGACGAGTTGATGAAACTTGAAAGTGGTTATGATATAGCCAAGACACGGCTAAATTATGTGGAGGCTGGAACTGATAAACCTTCTTCTGATTTTAAACCCTCTGCTGAATCAAAGTCACTACAAGAATTTTTGCAAAATGAACTGCAGGAAACTAAGAATGAGCTTCGGAAATATCAAGAAAAATCAATCAACTATCAAAACAAATTCAAAGAGGCTAGCCATCAACTAAAAGAGTATGAAAAGGAGTATAAAACCAAGGTTGCTGAGTTAATAGAAACTTTCAATGCAAATCAAGAGAATTACGAGACTCTTGTTAAGCAAACGCTCAAGGAGAAAAAGCAAGATATCAAAAACAAATACCTGCAAAAGCAAGAAGCTAAACAACAAGAGCTTTTGCGACTCAAGAAACAGTTGGAAAATGAGCAAAATGAAATTTTCCAGCAACTTAATATCTCTCAAATTCATCAGCAGTATTTTAGGCAAATTATTCATACCCTTGTGGAACAAGCTAAACATCTACACTCCAAAGTTAATCGAGAAAGCGAAGTTCGTAAAGATCTTACCTTTTTGAAAGAGTTCTTCATGTCCAAAATAGCAGTGGATTCTTATGGAATACAGCAGAATAAACAACTACTTTGCTCCATGGGTATTTATCTGGATTATGATAAACTTGAACAAGAAAGACAGTTACGGTCTCGAGAATTGCAGCGGTTACGGAATGAAATTCTTAACTCCAATAATCACCTCAATACCAAATACAATGCATATTTTGGCCAGCCGAGTTCTCGCATTGAACCCATATCAGACCACCCTCTGTATGATAAAACTGGGAACCGTATTTTCTCAAAGAGTACCGGTAATGGTAATCCATACAGCGATCCTCAATCCCAAACAAATGAGCCCCTGTTATCTTCCATAGACAAAGACAAATGGGCTACGTATAAGGCGCTGACATTACTTCAAGCACGTCGCAAAATCCGCAAGGCTGCTTTTGTAATTATGGCCATTCACCGTCTACAAACCCGAGTGTTGGAAAGATATGAATACTATAGCCAACGCAAATACGTCCGTAATATGCTAAAAGAAGTGATTGAGTTTGAACAAAAACATTTGATCTCAAATGGTGGCGGACGCCTTTACCAACAGTAACTGTAACATACTAACTAATAATATTTAATTTTCTCTCCGATATAGACTTTTATGATAATGAATTGAAATTTTAATTTTCGCATAGATATATATTTATAGAATGTTTTTTCTTTTTTTTTTACTGAAAAAAAAAAAAAAAAAAAAAAAAAAAAAAAAAAAAAAAAAGGATATATAGAGAAAGATAAAAAGTATATGCGTTAGCCCGGAGTCGAACCGGGGGCTCGACGATGGCAACGTCGAATTTTAC
>JAKTYK010000262.1:0-10792 GCA_030578655.1 Magnusiomyces starmeri
TCTTTAATTTTTTTTTTTTTTTTTTTGTTAAAAAAAAAAAAAAAAAAAAAAAAAAATAAATAAATAAATAAAAACTAAAAGAAGCAATTTAAAAATACTATTATGAACAGTAAGTTTCGAATTGTCACATCAACTACCTTTTTTTTAAAAAAAAAAAAAAAAAATAAATAAATGCAATATATATATTGATTAATCTGAATGAATAGATTTTCAATATACACATGTTACAGAAAAAAATAAAAAAAAATACATATTTGTTTCCTTTAGTTATTTTAGAACCCCTTACAAAAGCTCTTTTTACTTGTAAATGACAATGGACTTTTATGAAGAAAACCTATTCCGATTTGTATTGTATTTTTGTATTCAGAAGAGAAAAGATGCTTTTTTTTTTTTTTTTTTTCCGTTCAATATCCCCAAATATAGATATCGGTAGATCCGCGTATTTACAACGTTTAACAATATACTAATTTTATACAACAGAGAAAAACTATGTCCTATGACGTAAAGGTAGTTTGAGGTTATATATATATAAAAATTATAATAATGACAACTATAATACACCTGAACCTTAAACCTCTATTAAGAAAAATCAAGTACTCACCTAATTCTTATTATAGTCGTAAGATTTGCACACTTTAAGATTATTTGATACTCATGTTTGATTCTTAGGGTTTACTTTTTTGTTTTCTTGTGTATATTTTCAAATTCACATATGATACAGTGATATATTTACTATTTTAGTTATACGTAACCGGTCCTATACTTAGAAAAAAAAATTTTTTTTATATGTGTGTCAAGAATATATAAGAAATCATAGAACTTCAAAGTCTTATATCATGTAAATTAAGGTGTATTGCATTCTAAAAAAGTAAAAAGTAGTGAGTTTTTGTTACATTGACAAAAAAAAAAAAAATTCAATTCAATATGAATTCATAATCACAATTAATAAGAATGTATGTACTTCTAAGATTTTTGCTTTGAATAAACTGTTAGACACGATAACATATCAAGATTATTACGTAGCACATATTTAAGAATTAGTATTATTATTACAAAGTGGCTCTTACAGTAATGTTTTAATTATATTTAATCAAAAAAAATTTTTTTTGTAGTCTCTGTTCCACTTAAAAAATCTTTAGGAAAAAAGGTTTTAGAGTCTGTTGAAACCATCAGTCAATCCATCGTTTCAAAAAATAACAGAAAAACAAATTTTCTTTTTTTTTTTTTTTTTTTCTTTTCTTTTTTTTTTAAAAAAAAATTTCATTATATTACTTGGCTATAGTATTTATAGTATAGTAGATTATATAAAAAAGTACATTTTCTGTATCAACAAAATATATTATATATATCAATAAGGTATAAAAATCCCAAACATTAAATCATTAAAAGTTAAAAAAAAAGGAGCGTAAAGAAATTTATTATATTTTTTTTTGTATTTTTTTATTTTTTTTTCTTAAAAAATGTTGACGTTAATTAAATTAGAAAACTAAAACGAATACAGATGCAATAAATGCTGTGAAGATGCTGATGGTTGTAGACGAGGCACTGTTAGTTGGGACAGGTGCTACACTTGGTGTGACTATTGTGGAGTTTGCAGGAGGTTGTGCGACTGGAAGAGAGGCAACGGGTGGTTGAGCAGAAGGAACCGAAGATTCAGAAGGGACTGGGGCGCCAGATGG
The DNA here is from genome assembly GCA_030578655.1 of Magnusiomyces starmeri. Classification (NCBI taxonomy): domain Eukaryota; kingdom Fungi; phylum Ascomycota; class Dipodascomycetes; order Dipodascales; family Dipodascaceae; genus Magnusiomyces; species Magnusiomyces starmeri. The sequence continues at coordinate 1,680 of JAKTYK010000262.1, forward strand.
AACTGGGGCTTCAGAAGGAACTGGGGCGCCAGATGGGATAGGTGCGCCAGATGGTGCTGGGGCTTCAGATGGAGGAGGAACACAAGGAGCAGCCTCGTTTGGAGGAACGCAGGCAGTCTCAGTAACTGTGACTTGGGGAGCGCATGGTGCAGTCTCAGTAACGGTGACTTGTGGAAGGGTGACTGTAACAGTGCTGAATGGTGGGCAGACATCGGAAGCAACGGGTGGTTGGGGTGGTTGGGGAATAACTGGGATTGGTTCAACTGAGGTGGGGATAGCAGATGACTCAGGAGAGGAGGGTTGAGGAACACTTGGAACTGGTGCAACTGAGCTTGGTGTACCAGGTGCAGGTGATTGAGGAACACTGAAACTTGGCAAGACTGCAGTAGGTGTGGGGATTTCGGTAACTGTGACCTCTTGAACAGTGGTTTGTTCTTGAACAATGGTGTTTTCTTGGATTATAGTGCTTTGTTCAATGATAGTTGTGGGCACAGTTTGAACGTTGGTTTGGTAGTCAGTAGTAGTAACAACAGATCCCTCGATCTCAGTGGTGTAAGTAACAGCCTCAGTAACTGTGTTTTCAACAGTTTGAACGTTGGTGACTTCGTTGTAAATAGTTGTAGGCTGAATAATAGTGGTGGGTTGGACAATGGTGGTAGGGACAGTTTGAACTTCAGTTTGAACTTCAGTTTGAACTTCAGTTTGAACTTCGGTCTGAACTTCGGTCTGAACCTGGGTTTGCACCTGGGTTTGGACAAGGGTAGTGGGCACAGTCTCGACAACAGTGTTAGCCTCAGTAACTGTGACAACAGCACCCTCCTTTTCAGTAGTGAAAGTACTAAACTGGGTAATGGTTTGGACAGCAGTTTCAACAAGTGTTTGAAGTTCAGTGAGAACTTGGGTTTGGAAAACAGTGGTGGGGACAACCTCAGTTTGGACTTGGGTTTGAACTTGAGTTTGAACTTGGGTCTCAAGGATGGTGGTAGGAACTTGTTCGAGGGAGGTCTCAACACTGGTAACAGTAACCACCTGGCCTTCTTGTTCAGTGGTGTAGGTGGCAGTCACGGTAACGGGCTGCTCAACAGTTTGAACTTGAGTAAGAACTTGAGTCTGGACAACAGTAGTAGGGATAACTTCGGTTTGAACTTCAGTCTGAACTTGGGTCTCGGTTTGCAATTGAGTTTGCACTTGAGTTTCAACTTGGGTTTCAACAAGTGTTGTGGGAACAGTTTGGACTTGAGTTTGAACCTCAGTTTGAAGTTGTGTTTGGAGCTCAGTTTGAACTTGAGTTTGAACAATAGTGGTGGGAACAGTTTCGAGAGCAGTTTGGGTCTCAACAACAGTTACTACTTGACCTTCCTTCTCAGATGTGAGGGTGACAACGTTAGTAACAGTGTTAACAGCGGTCTCAACTTGAGTTTGGAAGACAGTAACGGGGACAGTTTGAACTTGGGTTTGAATAATAGTGGTAGGGACAGTTTGAACTTGGGTTTGGACAACAGTGGTAGGGACAACCTCAGTTTGAACTTGGGTTTGAACTTGGGTCTCAAGGATAGTAGTAGGAACTTGTTGAAGAGAAGTTTCAACGTTGGTAACAGTAATAACTTGACCCTCCTTCTCAGTGGTGTAGGTGGCAGTGACAGTGACAGGTTGTTCAACGGTTTGAACTTGAGTAAGAACTTGGGTTTGAACAACAGTGGTGGGGACAACCTCAGTTTGGACTTGAGTCTCAGTTTGAACTTGAGTTTGGACTTGAGTTTGAACAAGAGTGGTTGGAACAGTCTCGAGAGCAGTTTGAGTTTCAAAAACAGTAACTACTTGACCCTCCTTTTCAGTGGTGTGAGTGAGAACATTAGTAACAGTGTTAACAATGGTTTGAACTTCAGTCTGGAAAACTGTAGTGGGGACAACCTCTGTTTGAACTTGGGTTTGAACTTGGGTCTCAAGGATGGTAGTAGGAACTTGTTGAAGAGAAGTCTCGACATTGGTAACAGTAACAACTTGACCCTCCTTCTCAGTAGTGTAGGTGGCAGTGACAGTGACAGGTTGTTCAACGGTTTGAACTTGAGTAAGAACTTGAGTTTGAACAACTGTTGTAGGAACAACTTCGGTTTGTACTTGGGTTTGAGTTTGAACTTGAGTTTGAACAAGAGTGGTTGGAACAGTCTCGAGAGCAGTTTGAGTTTCAAAAACAGTAACTACTTGACCCTCCTTTTCAGTGGTGTGAGTGAGAACATTAGTAACAGTGTTAACAACGGTTTGCACTTCAGTCTGGTAAACGGTGGTTGGGACAACCTCTGTTTGAACCTGGGTCTGGACAATGGTAGTGGGAACAGTTTCAAGGGCAGTTTGGGTTTCGTAAATAGTAACGGGTTGGCCCTCCTTCTCAGTGGTGTGAGTGAGAACATTAGTAACAGTGTTAACAACGGTTTCAACAACTGTCTTTTCCTGGACAACAGTTGTGGGGATTTCAACAGTTTGAACTTGAGTTTGGAGAAGAGTAGTAGGAACATGTTCAACCGAGGTAAGTGTTTCATAAACAGTTTGTTCTTCACCTTCAATAACAGTGGTGTATGTTGAAACATCAGTAAGAGTTCTATCAACAGTTTGGATTTGAGTTTCAACAATTGTCTTTTCATTGTAGATGGTGGTGGGGACGGTTTCAACAACGGTTTGAAGCTCGGTTTGAACTTGAGTTTGGGTTTGGACAATGGTAGTGGGGACAGTCTCAAGAGCAGTTTGAGTTTGAACAACAGTTATAACTTCACCAGCTTTTTCACTTGTTGTGGTGACAAGAGCAGTAACAGTGTTAACTTGAGTGTCAACAACGGTCTTCTTCTTGTATACAGTGACAGGAACTTCAACAGTCTTCTCAATTGTTCTATCTTGAACAACAGTTGTGGGGACAGTAACTTGTTCAGTTTGAACTTGGGTTTGTGTGTGAACTTGTGTTTGAACTTGCGTCTCAATATTGGTTTGTGCTTCGGTAACTGTGACGACAGCACCCTCCTTTTCAGTGGTGTATGTAGTATAGACTGTGATAGGAACCTCAACAGTTTGAAGGACTGTTTCCTTCTGATAAACAGTGGTAGGTTGTTCAATAGTCTTCTCATTGTAGACAGTTGTGGGCACTTCAACAGTTTGAACTTGGGTTTGAACTTGGGTTTCTATGTTGGTTTGAGCCTCAGTAATAGTAACAACAGCTCCCTCCTTCTCGGTTGTGTAGGTAGTATAAACAGTAGTTGGAACTTCAACAGTTTGGAGAATGGTCTCATTTTGATAAACAGTGGTAGGTTGTTCAATCGTCTGAACTTGAGTTTGAGTGTGAACAACAGTAGTGGGGACAGTCTCAAGAGCAGTTTCGGTTTGAACAACTGTAACAGGTTGTCCTTCCTTTTCGGTAGTGTAAGTGACCTCGTTAGTAACTGTATTAACGATAGTCTCAACTACAGTCTTTTCGTTATAGATGGTGGATTCCTGAACAATTGTAGTAGGTTGAACTTGTGTTTGAGTCTCAACGAGAGTTGTTGGGAGAGTCTCAGTGTTGGTAACAACATCAGTGAAGGTGTAGTTAACACCGGCTTTCTCAGTGGTGTAAGTAGAGTAAACAGTAATTGGTCTTTCAACAGTACTAAGGTAAGTTTGAGTCTCATAAACAGTGTTTTCTTGAACAATGGTGGTTGGTTTCTCCTCAGTGGAAACAACAGTTTGAGTATGAGACTCGATAACGGATTCAACTATTGTGGATGTAAAATTGAGACCTTCAGAGATGATAGTGCTTAAAATTGTTACGGGCTTCTCAATAGTGGTGGGTTTCTCAACAGTAGTGGGTTTCTCGACGGTCTCAAAAACAGTAGTTGATTCACGAATGGTTTCATAGAGAGTAATACGTTCAGCAGACTCTGCGGGTCCACTGGTTGGAGCAGGGGTAGGCGAAGGATATTCAGATGTGGGGACTTCAGCAGGTGTCGATGAACTTTTGTTGATGATTTTAGTTGGAACAAGTGTAGTGTAGGCTTGTTCAGTATTAGATGTGGGGAAAAGAACTGGGCATTCGGTAACAGTAACAATGACTTGAGGTTTATGACATTCGTAGTTATAGCATGAGGTTACAGTGACTGTAAGGGTTTCCAATGATGTATGATAACCCTGAAGTTCATCAAAATTAACATCATAACCTAGCTCGTAGCCTTCACCCAAGGATCCCATGACATCAGGCTCTTCGGGTCGAGCTTTGACGGCAGAGACTCCTAGAGTAGCTAAGGCCAAACTCTTTATGTAGTTTTTAGGTAACATTATATTATAGTAATAGATTAAGAATTAAACGATTGAATATTAAGAGTAATTAGATATTAGGATGTGAATTAAATAAACGAAAGAATATAAAGAGTGGCCTATGAGCTAGGTAAAGATTAAAATAGATTATTAGGTATATAAGGATAAACGAAAGATGAGTTATGTAGAAAGAAGAGTAATAAAAAAAATCATAAACCTTCGGAAAATTAGAGGTCTTTATATATTTTTTTTCTCAATGGTATACATGAAGTTTTAGTTACAACTGAAGAAGTAAAAATTCAGTACAGTTATACAATTGTATTGAAATATAGGTTTTAGAAAAGAAAAAAAAAATTTACTCCTGGAGCTTTTTCAACAAACTAAAAACAAGATTTAATAAGAGTAGATGGCGAAATCTAAAATTAGTCGTAAAGTTGTAAAAAGGTTTTTTTGTTTTTTGTTTTTTGATTCACAAGTTTAGTCAATAAAGATATAAAAACACTAAATCTATAACTTGGTTTTATGAATCTTCTTTTTTCTTTTCTATGTTCAATAGTATAATGATTGACACACCAAACGCCCACTTGTGGTACCGTTCCATACTTGCAGGCTTCTAATTTTATTTTTTTTTCCTAGCTGTCCTAGCTGTTTCTATAAAAAAAAAAAAAAAAAAAAAAAAAACTTTGTACTGCCTTATTTCACTATGTTTTCTTTTAAAAAAAAGGGGGGTATATTGTTATCGTTAATATTTATGTTGTTATTATTTTCTTCTTTGACAGCATTAAAAAAAACTAATATATACTACTGTTTCTCTTCCTCGAATGATGTAAAAGAACTTTATTGTGAGTTGATGTGCAGGGACATGTGTAAATCATTAAAAGGGTCTATTATATTGTTGTTATTTTGAAGGATATTTCTGTAGTATCAGCTGAAATTATTACATGCTAAAATAAAAAATAAAAAATAAAAAAAACTCAATCTTTTCAGTTGGTGAAAGACCCAAAAATATATATATATATTTTATTCTTCAGTATGTTTTTAATTCTTGAAGATATTAGAACTTTCAAATCACTCAATTACATATATCGTAAATAAATAGTAATATTATAAACAAATAAAAAGGATATATCAAAAAGGCTTTCGGGCTTTTCAGTTGGCTGGATCATAGTACCTGCCTTCAAAAGTGAAAACTCTATTACGTCAAACTGAAAAAAAAATTTATTTTTAAAAAAAAACATAATGTTTGTCACATAAAGTTTAAGGTTTTAAAAAAACTTTAAACTAATTGTAGTTAAGCTTTTATATATATAATAAAATTTGCAGGTTAACAAAAAGTAACGTATGTTTAAGATATACCTGTTTAACCTACACTATATATACGTTTAACCTAATAAAAATAGACCATACATAGGTCAATGTTATAGCTTTTCCTTATATTCTGTCTTTTTTTTAAAATAAATTGGCTGGGTCAACTTAGAAATAACATTTATGTTACTGTATCAAGCACAACAGTGCGGATATCTTTAATGAATTCTGGTTTAATAAGTAACTTGAATATATAACATAAATTTTCAGTTTTTACTCCATACTGCTAAAACTTTTCCGAAATTCCGATGACCCAACAATATCAAATACTGTATTTTCTCTTGTTTTTCTTTGACTCTCAATATCAAGACAGAATAATTCGTATAACTATTATAGGATTGATTAATCAAATATATTGGTCTTCCTTTAAGGTGTGTTATAGTGCACAAAACTTCTCAAACAAATTTCGTAACTTTTCAAAACGAGAAAAGCTTGCTTCCATCAGGCTTAGGCTATAATCATGGTTTAAACGTTATATTTTTTTCGGTTCTACATCAATGGTATCGGTAGAAAGGATATATCTCAATTTTAGAAACTGTTATTTAAAGATTTTCTGTACAACTATTTTTATTACATAAATTTGAAGTTACATATAAGAATTTTTGAATTATATCATGTTTATATTAAAAAAGCCAATTTAGAAAAAATTCAAATTTACTTTACTATAAACCATGTAATCATGTGATTTATACGTGTTAAACTTAGCATAGGGTAGTTAAATAGATGATATAAAAAACGATTTTAGAAAAAAAATTGGAACCTTGAATTTCTATACTCATTATTTTTGTGAGCAAAAAACAAAAAAAATAGAATTCTACAAGTTCGACCTTTTTTCGCAACATTTTTTATTACTTAGCCCTTTTTAACTTCAATAATAACCGAAATCTCCTTGTCTCTACTGACTAACAAAATTACATATAATATACATAGATTAATTCTTTAAGATCTTTTTATATAAATATCTTTCTATCTTGTCTTTGACTAAAACATAACCATACTTTTCCTAACCAAAATATACTTGTTATCTAAAGAATTCTAGGACATTGGTATGATGAACCCTTAAAAAATTTACATATTAAAAAAATACCAAAAGAATAGCTTTTATTAAACCATCAACTAATATCATAAATATCTATTTGTTTAAGCCTAAGTTAAGACCCACTTTTTTTTGTTTTTTTGTTTTTGAAACAATTGTTATTGTGATGTTTAATACCTCTAATATTAACATAATGAATATTAGACTTACTAAATTTGTAATAACGTATCAAAAACCTGATTTGCTTTCAAAAAATGTTTAATCCCTTCAATGATGTTTTTTTACATATATAAATGACTGGTTGCGTCACAAGAATAATATACACACTGATTTTGTTTTATGAACATAGCTGAAGTAAAAAATTTAATTTTTTTTCGGTACATATTTAGATAATTCCTTTAGAAAACTTTCCAACCGATATAAAATGTTACCATGTATGACCAGTTAAAATGATGTGTCACCTCTATATTTTTTCAAGCCCAACCATCATGATTTATTTTGACAAAAAAAAAAAGCCTTCATTTCACCTATGTCTTATTAACTAAGGGCCTTTGGGTGAGGTAGTCGTGCCCCCTCAAAAGTTTATTTAAAATTTCAGCACCCTTCATTAAAGGGGATCCACTAGGGATGAAATGTTTTACTTAGTGGTCAACACCAACCACCTCAAATATAGCTTTTTGCTAGGTAAGGGATAACACAACTCAATGCAAGGTTAAGTAGTACATCTTTTAAAACCTGCCTCCGATATTTCCAACTATGTATATATATATATATATATATATATATATATATATATAGAATTTTGATGATGCTTTTGTTACATGTAACTTCTAATTTAACATGTAAATTTTTGCAAAGGTTACCAAAATGATTCATTAAAGTCAATACCACCTTATATCTCTAGTACAAAATAAATAATTAAGAGATCCAAAGAAGCATTAATTGAAGTATAGTAACTTTTGACAATTGAATAATAATTAACTGCGTTAACAAAATTATAATAATGATAATGGTGTTGTTATAATTAGGCAGAACCAATGTACATGCACCTCAAAAATTTTAAGTTTATTTAAATAATGACAATTTTAAGGTTTATTATTTATATATATATTTCTCTCTATCACTCCATGAAATAACAAATATCCGCTAGTATTTATCAGAAACACACTCAAAGAAAAAATAAAAGAACACCCGAGCTTCTAAACTATTATAATTCTGTTTTCTTGAAATGAAAACAAAATTACTTATCTATGATAACACGGGAATTTATGTACAAAGGAGGCTCCCCAATTGTGATTTTAAGTATAAAGAATAAAGACATTTCGATAATAATATCCAAGTTTATTCCTCTTATTCGCATGTTGACTCCGTTTATGTACATGTTTTTATGCAGAAATATGAATCAGATCAAAAAGCTTCAACCACAATGGCATTTACCTTTATTAGTTATTGAAAATTTCTCTACAAAACATCCAATTGAATAGCACTGCTAACTAATTTGACAGTCTATATGAAAATATCACCTTGTCCTTAGATATTTCTTGTTTTTTGTACAGAATTCTTTTGTTTATATTCTGGTTTTTTCAAATATCAACTTTTTTAGTCATTGATTTAGACTCCAGAATCGTAGTTTGCTCTAATATTGTCATAAAATAACTACAATCTGACCTTTATAAACCTTGGAAAAAAATCATTTTTATACTATAAATATTATTTTTGGAAACCAACTATTATAGCAATAGAAAATAAAAAATTATAAAAAAAAACATGATCAATTTTTTATAAATGTCTATATGTTTCCAAATAAAGTGCAATGTGATATTAAAATATAATTACAGTCCAGTTTGCTAACAAAAAGTGGTTTTATAAAAAAAAGCAACTATTATCAAAGAAAAAAAAAAGTGTTACTCATTTTAGAAAAAAATATTTCCATAAGAATAGTATATATCCCTGCGAATCAAAGAACGTTGAATTTATATATGTATACTGTTGTTATTTTGTTATTATTATTATACTTTGTGGTCTAAATTTGTCTTTTCAAGTTACCTAAGGTTTTTTTTTTAGAAATACTGCAAAATATTTAAAAAAAATTTACGGTTCCTGTACAGCAAGCTTGTACTTTATCTTAAAAAAAGAATTTTGCTTTTTAAGGAACAAAATCTTTTCGCGTTAAATCTTAAAAAACAAAAAAAGTCAAGATGCGTTACGTGAGTAAATCTCATTAATAAGTGTTCAAAGTAATACTCTTTGCTTTATTAGAATGGAAAAGCAGGCAGCCTTCATTAGAATATTTGAAACATAAGGCTTTAAAACTATATAAGTATTTTATACGGCAGATTTGCCAATGATTAGAATAGGGAAAACAAAACACAATATTACTAACCAAAAAAAAAAAAAAAAAAAAAAAAAAAAAAAAAAAAAAAAAAAAAAAAAAAAA
>JAKTYK010000263.1:0-10792 GCA_030578655.1 Magnusiomyces starmeri
ATTAAACAAAAAAAAAAAAAAAAAAAAAAAAAAAAAAAAAAAAAGGGAAGAAACCCGACATAGAACTGGACAAGTGAACCGAAAAAGACAACACGAATATATTGGTAATTCCTTTAGTTTAATCGACATGGCTTCAAACACAACTGGTTACGACAAATGCTGCAGGATTCCGTCTAGTTTAGCTCTTATTGGATATACCCTTTTAGCTGCTCAAAAATAAGTCGCCATTGCAACGCTGATTTGGTCATGACTCTCGTATCTCCAACTGTCTGGCAATAAATTGGAAAGTTTGTTCAGGATTGCTGTGGAGCCGATATACGATATCGATCATTCTATACATCCACCCGACCGTCCAAAAAGAAGCGAGAAACGTGGCCGAAAAGGTCACTCTTCTTTAGTCTTGAACTGAGTAACCACAATTAAGAGATCGTCGCTGACGGCAGTGGGTCGATTATCCAGCTTCATTCTTAACGGGGTACCTTGACTCTGCCTTCATGACTTCATAATATGTACGCCCAAAAGAAAGTTTTGTTTGGCACGATTTTTTCTGTTTCTCAATGATACATACATTACCAGAAAGCCCGCGAAAAACTAAACAGATTTGATCAAACAGATGTTGCAAGCGACGTTGGTGATGTGCTGAAAATAAAGAAAAGAAAAAATAAAAAGGGGTGCTGTGGCCTTGGGCGTAATAAAAAATAAAAATAAGGTTATTAATGTATTACATAATACGCTTGGAGAAAAAAAAAAAAAAAAAAAAAAAAAATAAAAAATAATAATTTATTTATTTCAAAGTTACCCTGCCTTTATATATATATGTATATATTATGTTTACCCATAATACAACAAGATAATGATAATGAAACCCTCATGGATTGTGAGAACCAAATGAAGATCCAGAAAGAAACCCCTCGCGGTATTTCCAGGTTCCGTTCATCAAACCCTTTGCCGCGTGCTCCAGCATGACCTGGCGCCGGCTATCGACATACTGGCTCTTGTCTAGTAACTTGACCTTCAAAGTGGCAAGCTCGGACGCAGGCTTCTCAAAAAGCTCCGACAACTGTTCAGTGGACAGCTCCAAATTTGCTTGGTTGTCTTCAAAAATTTCACTCTGATGGGACTTTTCCAAATAAAAGGCAAAGGCATATGTCCATGTCAAGGTTTGGCGCGACTTTCTTAAAACTTCAAATGCTTGGGAAAGGTATTGTACTTGGATCCATGACATGCCGGCAGACTCTTGCATCTCCTTCATCTTGAGCTGGAGATTCTCAAAAGTCTCATTGTCCAGGGTAAGTGAGAGCTGGTGATTTCGGAATCGATTGTAATAATGCAGATATCGATTCAGTTCAATGCGGGATTTTGCCTGGCCATTGCGGGCCTCCTTGGCATCATGCTCATTGTATCTCGAGCAGTTATAAAACTGGTTGCCGTGGGACGACCAGGCCCCCAGGCAAACCCAGCAAAATTCGTAGCGGCACTGCTTGCAAGTCATGTGGTTGCATCCGCCATTCTTCTCAATGGTGGAGTGGCATTTGGGGCATTCCTGGGTATTGGCCTTGATCCAGTTGGCAGTCTCCGAGTCGTCTTTACACCGCTTTATCCAAGCACTAGTGATTTCGCAGGTGGCGGGCCGGTGGTCCGGCCCGTTACAGCTGAAGCAAAAGGAATTGCCACAACGACATTTGACTCGTGGGACCTGGCGGGTGGTATCAATCTGTTTAATTGTCGGGCATTCTATTATATATTCGCAGTTTGCTGCGGGACAAAACGACAATTTGTCCATAGACATGACGAAATGCTTTAGACGGTATTCCAAATATTTTTTGTAGACGTTTTCTTCGTCTTTTTCAAACAAAGCCCGGACGGCGGCGCTATTTACGTAAATGTTGCACGAGTACTGTGGACAGCGTATATTTTCTGCCGAGCCCTCAGTTAGAATCTTGCCTCGGACATATGTTTTGTAGCAGGTTAGACAGGTATTGTGGCCGCACTCCATGCCAAAACTAGAGATTGGGTTGCTTGGGGACGATGGCCCCGAGTCGTAGCAAATGAAGCACTCGAAATCCGGGCCAACGGTGGTGTTTGGGGTGTATGGGGCGATGGAGTATGGAACAGAGGGGTTATCTGGCTGGGTTCCGACCCCGGCCTCTTTGAGGATTTTTGCCGGGTTGTCGATATATTTTTCTATTAAATTGTCGGGATTCCATTTGCAGTGCCAAAGCAGAGTTTCAGATTGTTCTGGGGGGATAGACAAGACAGAGGATACGTGTGACATGTCTGTTGTTTGGTTATTATTAATGTCAGAGGGCGATAAAACGTTATATTTGACGTCGTAAATATTGGTATTATTAAAGTGGGAAGAGCTGTCAGCAAGATCGTCGTCATTGTCATTGTCGTCTTCATACAAGTATTGATCATCGTCGTCTTCTTCCTCGTCTTCTTCTTCTTCTTCTTCTTCTTCTTCTTCGTACTCGTCATAGTCGAGAATTTCGTCATCAAAGTCTTGTGTGTCGCCATAGTCGGTAGAATTTTGAGAATCTTTAGTGCCGTTGGCCGTCATGTCTATTGAAGCAAAATTAGCTTTGGATGGGTCAACAGTATTAGTATTATTATTACTATTATGTTTATTTTTATTTTTATTTTTATTTTTATTGGAACTGTCATAAAAATCATGATTTTTGTCATTGTGATTGTCATTGTCATTATTGTTGTCATTGTCGTTGTCGTTGTCGTCGTCGTCGTCTATATCATCAGAATATTCATAGTCGTCAAAATCTTCAAAATCGTCAAGATCGGCTTTTTTCTTGTCCGTTTCAGAGTCGGATTTATTGCTATCATTTGCCATTTCTTGATCTCCTTCTTGTTTTTTGTTTTCTTGTATTTGTACAATATTAATGTCTTTGCTAGTTGCTATTGTATTTGCTATTTTTGTACTATTGTTTGTAGATTTTGGGAAGGAAGTGGAAGTGGTGGAGGAGGAGGAGGAGGAGGAGGAGGTTGATGAAGAAGTGGAGGAGGATATCCGGTTGTTGGAAGTAGTATCTTGTAAGGTTAATGCCATATCTGAGGAGCTGGCAGGAGTATCCTTTGAATGATTACGAATATGCTGTGAATCAAGAGAGTCGATGAAGGCAACAGGATGTTTTTCCGTAGTAGTTTTTTGAGAGGGGAAAAAAGAAGAAGAAGAAGAAGAAAACGGTGGAGAAAAGTTGCTGGGTGGGTTTTTTATAATTTTTGTGGTGGTGGGGGGGCGGTGGTTTACACTAGTAGAGGAATTTGGAGCGGCGGTGCCATAAAGGTTATTTGACTGGGGGTTTGAGCCAGAAAAGTGTAAGCAGCTAGGGTTGTTGTTGGGTTTAGAAGAAGAAGAGGAAGAAGAAGAAGAACAAGATTCGATGGCGTTGGAAGAACTGTCGGGGCCGTTGGTGCGGTTGATGTTTCCGGAGGTGATCGTGGTGCCGGTGGCAAGAGTGTTCCCGAGTAGTATATGCGCCGGAGATTGCAGTTTGGCGACGTTTGGGGCATGAATCTTGTTGCTGTTGCTGTGATCTTTGCGGACTTTGTCGACATTGTCCAAGTTATCGTATCTGGGCTTTTTCAGTCTGGAGATATTAGTTTCTGATGCTGTTGTTTTTGCTGTTTTTGCTGGACAGTTGTTTTTCTTATCTTTGGCCGGAACCCGGTGTTTTTGACGTTTTGAATTTGACGGTGACATTTCTTTTTGTTTTAAGGGAAAAAAAAAAAAAAAAAAAAAAAAAAAACTTTATTATGATCTTAAAAATATCTTCTTTAATTGGACGTAACAATATCTGATCTCCAAAAGAGATTGTATATAAAGAAAAGATATCGTGAGAATGTTGATTTTAAAGGTTATCTTTGGATGTTTTTGTAAAAAAAAAAAAAAAAAAAAAAAAAAAAAAAAAAAAAAAAAAAAAAAAAAAAAAAGAAAAAGAGAAAGAAAAAGAGAAAGAAAGAAAGAAAAAGATTTTATTTTATTTTTTATTTTATACACAGACCAAAATATAAAATTATCACTATAATTATTTTATTATTATTATTATTTTATTATTATTAAAACGTTATCTTCCTATATATCAACATTCAAACACCACTCTATATGATCCATCAAACTCTTGCGTTGTTCGTCAGTAAACAGATAGATACCGTAGGTCGTCCCCACCGGCGAATGCACTATGATGAAATCGCCTTCCCGGTAGATGGTCAGCGTGTCGATGTTGTGTTTCTGGGCCATCGACTTGGGCGTGACGACCAGCGAGAAGTTCTCCAAAGACAGCCGGTTGAGTCCAATCAAAGCGTACGGCGCAAACTCACTATAGTCAATCTCGTCGTTGTCGTCTTTGTTGTTGTTGTTACCCATAGATTGCGTCAAAGTCTCGTTGCTGCTGGCGCTGCTCTTCACCAGCCGGGAGTATAGAAACAGTGGGCCTTGGAAATATGACTTATTCCATCCCTCCATTTCATCGTCGTATATGTAGATATTGCAAACAGTCGTAGTCAAAATGATGTGGCTCATTAAGGGGTCGTGCAACATTAGTGCTGTTTGGTTGATGTATCGTTTAGTATTTTCGTCAATTTCATCACTAAGTGGCTGAAGTGTTGTTTGTGTAACATGGTTGTTGTTGTTGTTATTATTATTGTTATTACTGTATCGGTTGTCATTCTTGCTATCATACGTATTCATCGCACCATTGCCATTACTACTGCTTCTGTTATGCTTATTGCTTTTGTTACGACTGAATGTAGAGCGTTCACTGCTATACCCCCCGCCAGAACTCCCGTTCTGTTGCTGTGTGGAGGAAGAAGAGGAGGATTTGGTTTTCCTGGACGACTTTTTCTTAGGTGTCGTATTACTTGAACTCGATTTCGGACCCGATGGGGCCGATGGTATATTATTATTGTTATTATGTCCCGAAGGCATATTGTATTTGTTGTTTTTTTTTTTTTTTTTAAAAAAAATAATATAAATAAATGTAAATATAAAAAAAAAAAAGCGGTTATTTGGTTTATTTATATAAAAATATGTGGTGGAGAAATAAAAAAAAAAAAAAAATGGTGGAATAATTAAAATAACAATAAAAAAACTTATAAAACACATACATTGATTTAAAACTCATAAAATACAACAGTTATATATATATATATATATATATCAAATATTGATAAATCTCTCAAAAAAAAAAAAAAGAGTACTTTTTTTTATTATTAAAGATTCTTCAAAACGTTTTCAGCTACAGAAACATCAAGGCCAGTAGAATCAGGCTCAATGAACTCCTTGACAACCTTGCCGTCTTGAACAATGGCTGCATAGCGCTTGGTTCTCTCGTTGCCAAAGAACTTGGAGGCATCAAAAAGAGTCCCAAATTTTTTGGAAAACTCGCCACGAGAATCAGCAATGAAGCGGACCTAAATAATAATAATAATAATAATAAGAAGAAGAAGAAGAAAAAAAAAATGTTAGTATGTACAATATCAATCTATCTATAATATTGATAATGTTTATAGGTATAAGTTACCTTGTCATTGGTCTTTAAGGAATCGGCCCAAGCTTTTGTGACAAAAGCATCGTTGACAGCAACAATGAAGACGCCATCAACACCCTTCTTTTGTAACTCGCCAATCTTGGAAATGTAGCCAGGAGCATGGGAAGCCGAGCATGCCGGAGAAAAGGCTCCAGGAACACCCACAATGATGTATTTGCCCTTGGCCGTCTCCTCAGCAAGATTGACCGTGTTCCCCGGTGAGTTTTCCTGAAGAGGAACAGAAGGAACGGGCTCTCCGGCCTTGAGAAGAGAGATTGACGAGGCATGGAAAGAACGGGTGGTTAATCCTCTAGAAGAGGTTGTCAACATTCGTCTAGTAATTTGGCTGTACATTTTTGTTTTCTTGTTTATTTGTTGGTAATTGTATATAAATAAAAAAAAAAAGAAAGAAAGAAGAAACTTGTTTGATTGATTGCTATAAATATTTTTTTTTTTTTTTTATTTTATAGTACAAAGTAACCAATCATATATCCATTTGTACCATATAACCTTAAAAAGATTCACTCCCTCATGTCTTATGTCTTGATTTTCCTTCTCTTTCTTTCGCTCCTTTGTATATTTTAATACCCCAGAAATGAACTCGCCCTTCTGGTTCCTCCGCAATGGCTTGTCCCCCACTTTCTCGGCCGTTTTCATCTCCAGGAAGATCGGCGGCAAGCCCCTGAGCCGTCGCGCCGTAGTTGCTTTAAGGTACCAGCACACCTTCACAAAGTCCGATGTGGCCCACGCACGGGAATGGCTGGCCTCTCTCTCCACAAAGTCCCTGCCTCCCCTGAGCGCGTTCGACGTCTCGTATTCGCGGAGCTCCGGGCCCGGGGGCCAAAACGTCAACAAGGTCTCCTCCAAGGCAACCGTCAAGCTGCCGCCGGCCCACTGGGGGCCCTCCGCACAATGGATCCCCCCCTTGGTGAGGCACTTGCTCTTTTCAAATCAGCCCCACCAAAACAACAACAACAACAACAACAACAACAACTCGAAAAGTCCCTTCCCATACCAAGTGGCCTCCGGCGGCATTCTTATCCAGTCTGATAGATCCAGATCTAGAACTGAAAACTTGAACGACTGTCTGGAAAAGTTTGTCGCCGCTATTAAAGCCGCAGTGTATATCCCCCCAGACGTAAAACAGGCAGATATCGATAAATGGAACAAAATTAAGGCTAAAGCTAAAGAAACAAGACTAAAAGACAAAAAATTCCATTCTCAAAAGAAAGCCTTTAGGCGTAATTATTCTGATGATTAAATAATGACTTTTTTCTCTTTCTAATTGTAGTATTATTGTATATATGTATATATATATATATATATATCTTCTATAACTTGCATCATGAATTTGAAGAGAAAACCCCTCTTCTTCTAAACATTATCGGCTTGCTCACCTAAAGTTTCCTCACGAGAATCCAAATCTTGCTCTCGTTTTCTTCTTTTGTTACTTTGCTCCAGTCCAGGGGTTTCCTCCCCCTTGTCGTCCTCGTCTTCTTCAAACCCTCGCTTCCTGTTATCCATGTTCCCTCCTTGGTTCTCGCCGTGCGGCTTAGACTGGTGGGTTTGACTCGGGGTATCGCTTTCGTCTTCAAAGCTGCTTTCTGACAGCTCCGATAAACTGCTGTCCGATAACTGCTTTTCTGCTTTGGAATCGGCATCCACGTCGGCCTTGGGTGTGTTTCGTTCCTCCCCTTCCTCTTCTTTCTCAGGTCTCGGCGAGTTATCTAGCGAGGAAACGCTCGTATTGTCCAAAGAAATGGTTCTATGAACATTCACGCCATTGTCTTCATTATCTTTATTATCGCTATAATCAACAACAATAACCTCATCCTCCTCTTCTTCATTTTCGTCATCTGCTTTGGCAAGTGTTTTCTCTTCTTCTTCTTCTTCTTCTTCGTCTTCTTCGTCTTCTTCTTTTTCTTCGTTTTTAGATTCCTCTATCTTTTCCTCCCCTGTTTCTTTCTCTAAAGACTCTTCTTTTTCCTTTTCCTTTTCATTTTCCTTTTCTTCTTTATTCTCATCCGTTCCCTCTTCATTGTTTTCCACTTCACTCTTTGAGTTATCCTGAGGTTGATCAACCTCCATCTTATCCTCATCAGACGACAACTGTCGATCAATTTCGTTAGTATCATTATTTTCGTTTTCTCCATTTTTACTCTCCTTAGGCTTTTCCTCATGGTCATCATCACGCCCTTCAGAGTTGGCTCTTTCTTCTTGCTTTCGTTCCTCAAAAAGTCCACTCAATCCGTTGTTCCTACTATCAATTTTCCCAAACTGGCTCCACAATCCTTGAACTCTAGCGGCTCGTAATCCGCGCCAGTTTTTAGACCCAATCTTCTCGTCGTGTTCTCGCTTTTCCTCCGATGACGCTAACAGCTTCTTGACTAACCGCTTCTTTTTCTCCGCTGGCTTGCCCTCTTTATCTTCTTTGCCCTCACCTGCCGCCGCATCCTCGTCATCCGTAACCTCAACCTCAATTTCGTAATTGTTGCGAAACTCCTCCTCAGCAGCTTTAACTTCCTGGTAATACTCCTCAGCACTCTTGACTTTATACTTCTCGGGCGCTTTCAAAAGCTCAGTCCCTAAGGGTATTTTCCAGATTTGTGACAGTTGTAGCGTGCCCATTCTGTGTGGGAATCTTGGTCTGGGTCTTTGTAATAACTTTAGTCTTTCAGACGCTCTTTCGAGTATCGTGAGGCCCTTGGGGGGGTCAGACTCAACAGGCAATGTGTTGTTTTTGATATCATCAAACTTTGCAATCGTGGTGGACTTTTCATTTACTGGAGGTAGCCCAAATGGTGGGCAGCTTAACAATTTCCAAACTTGCCAATATCTATCGCGAGTTAACACGGCATCGACAGTTCGAAGGTAGGTTGTTTGAAAATCAACTGTTTGGAATGTATTTCGGCGGATTTGGCGTTTAATGTCGGCCAAAAAGCTTGCGTCAGCACTCTCCAGAGTGAAATTGTACATAACGCTCTTATTTGTTGGTGTTATCTTGCTAAAAATATTGTTGTAGCTGCTGGTGTTGGTTGAATCAAATGTTAAAAGAAAATCAATCAAAATTGAAATTTGTGTAAGAATGGCACGTCGGAAACTGACATCTTTGAGTTGCAACTCAAACAAATCGCGCCTTGTTAGCCATTTGGGAACAAACAGAACTGTATTGCTCGTACTTGTATAGGGATCATCTTCTTGTGTCTGCTTATGCTGCTGGTTATCATCATCGTCATTTTCGTTCTCGCTGTCGTCGTCGTCATCCGAAGAGAGATCCATTTCTTGTCGTCTGATCTCGTTTTCTCTATCGCGACGCGTGTTGTATTGAGACTCCCATTTTTTCAGCTCGGCAAGAACAGTAGCCAAGGTTGTTTTCAGTTCCACAATCTTTTCCGAATTCGAGAAAAGAACAGTAGGATCGCGGAAAGTATCTTGTAAAGACCAAAAACGACGATACATTGCATCCTTTTTAGCCTTTTCTTGGTCTTCCTCCGGTGTTGATGCCGAGGATTCATTATTTTTCATTTCCACATCTCCATCAGCATCGGTAGTAGTAGGTTGTTGTTTATACTCTTCTGATTGTTGTTGTTGTTGTTCGAGTGGTTTGACATCCTCCTTTTCTTCTTCTTCTTTTGGTTTTACTTTTTCTTCTGTTTTTTCTTCAACTTTTTCCTTGTCGTTTTCCTTTTCGCTTTCCTTTTCGCTTTCCTTTTCGCTTTCCTTTCCGCTTTCGGTAGAATTTCTACCATCACCCTCGTAATAAGTTATGTTTTCCACATTGAATGCGCCCCGAATGTTAAGTGCAGACTTTTCGGTCAATGGGAATGCTCTGGCAAGATACATTAAGATTTCACCCGAAAATTGGGCATGCTGAGTCTTTGACAATCTTTTGAGCAACGAATTACCCAAGCGAATTAGTGTTGTTCCAGGGGCCCTATTACCTGTCAAGCTGTTGGCTATGAAGTTGTATCTCGACACCAAATAAGGCCAAAACTTTTGGCACCAACTGATGGTTTGGATCTCCAATAATTCCTCTAGTAGAATATGAGGTAGAGTAGCGTCAACTTTACCATGGTCTCTTAAAATGAAAATGATATCTAGTAGGGCCGAAAATTTGCCTGTTCTAGTCTGTTTTAAATTGAAATGTGGAACATTGGATGCTGTTGTTGGCTGTGCTGTGGGCGTGTTTGCCGACGTGTTTGAAGAGGTGATCAAGAAGTCGGAGTCATTTTCGGTATATTCGTACATGAACCGTTTGGCGCCTAGCTCTAAAAGATAATTACGGCGCGATTCTGAAATGTCAAGATTGGCCAGCTCGTTATCATACCATTTCATAGTAAGATCGGTAACATCGCTGGGGAATGTATAGGGGGATGTAGATACAATCAAAGATGGAGACAAAAGTGAAGACTCATTGTTCCCTGATATTGTGTTCTGGCCATGTATTTTGAAGGTATCAGAAGAAGGGTCAAACGATTCAATAAGGGTAGAAATGCCCTGCGAAACTTTGTTTGCTAAAGAGCTCATAATGCGAGTACCAAAAATATATATAAAAGAGAAGAAAAAAAAGTGTATAGTTGTGAATATAGAAATTAGGTATCAAATAAGAGTATTTAAATTCATCTGATATATTCAAGAGATCCTTCTATACTAGAACCAGCCCCGTTATTCTATGTTCTGTAACGTTAGGCTTTAAAAAAAAAGAAAACGTCGATAAAAATCGTTTGATTTCAACCAAATTGAAATTTATGGAAGGTTTTGTTTTGTTTTTTTTTTTTTTTTTTTAAAAAAAAAAATTCCTGACAAAAGTTTGGGACTGATATTTACCCATACATAGAGTATTTTTCAGTCTAGGTAGTTAAACCTGTAAACTTGACATGTTAATTACAGTATATATATATATATATAAAGATTTGGAATTAAAAATCAATCATGGTTACAGTTATTTTAGAAAAAAATTCAATGTAAAGATTCAGTTAAAAAAAAAAAATAAAATAAAATTTATAACGAATAAAAAGATTTTTTTGAAAATAAAAAAATGGGCCGAGCAGGGAATTGAACCCTGGACCACTCGCAAAGTTGCTATGTTAACTGAGAAGTTAAAGCCCAAAGCGAGTATCATACTACTAGACCACACGGCCAATTTGTTGAATGTAAGGAATTTAGGGCGATGAGCATCATGAAATGTAAGGAATTTAGCATCCAAAAATATAAGGAATTTAAGGATTGCTATTATAGATGTATCATTAGAA
>JAKTYK010000264.1:0-10788 GCA_030578655.1 Magnusiomyces starmeri
AAAAAAAAAAAAAAAAAAAAAAAAAAAAAAAAAAAAAAAAAAAAAAAAAAAAAGAGGTGTGCCTATGACTTACAAACTGTTCACATAGTTTAAAAAAAATCCAACAACAGTAGTATCCACCAACATATACAAACAATTTCCCCTTTGACCCATTGTTTCTTTTTAGATTGAATTGGAGGATGCAATTACAGTCACAAACGATAACAATAAACATAAACATATCCGAAGAAATGGAAACAGAGAGAAAAAAAAAAAAAAATTTTTTTTTTAATTCACTTGAACTCATACCACGTTTATCTTCTAATGGAGACCCTCATACCTTTTTCTCCCTCGCTCCTCTCATCTCATCTCTTTTTATTTTTTTATTTTATTTAATTTTTATCATTGAATTACCAAGTAACGTGACGGATATACATATATCCTAATGTTTTTATACTTATGTTGAAAGCTTATGGTCCTATTAAAGTCAGTTTGGATCAAGATCAAGATTACAATTTCATTGGTATTTTTATTTTTATTTTTTATTTATTTATTTTATTTTTTTTCAAAAACACAAATACAATGTAATGAACACAAACCCCTACACTATACTATTCTGTAAGTTAATCAAGAAAAAAAAAAGACTGGAAATATATAAATATAAAAAAAAGAAAAAAAAGTAGCTTTTAAAATACTATACAAATATATACTATCCTATTTCATTTTATAACTTCTTTTTACTTTTTTCTAAAAACAAAAGCAAGCAAAGAAAAAAGAAAGGGGAGAGGTGGAGGAAAAAAAAAAACAAACAACAAAACGAAAACAAAAAAAACAAAAAAACAAAAAATAAAAAAATAAAAAAAAAACAACAAAAATAAAATAAACCAAACTAAACTAAACTAAACATCGTGACTATTATCATTTAGAGCTCCATGCTTTTCGGCCTTTATTATTCTGAGACTGGATTTTGACTCTGAATTTAATGGGTAACTGTTTGCTAAACATTGTGCGATTTTCGTGTTCTTGCTTTTGCTTTTTGATGGTCTCTTCATTGGCCTTGCGTTCCTTGATGTCATCATAATCCAAATCAATGGCAACATTGCCTACCCGTTTATACAACTCGTAAATCAAACCGTGGTCTCGAATCATAATATCCTCTACTTGATCGCACCGTAACCAATACATGCTCATGGCCAGAAACTTTTTCTTGTCTTCATTATACTCCTGAATTATCTCTTCGTTGCTGTACATGTTAAAGTTTCTCCAGTTACTATTGTTAGTATTCATGCCATTAGTACTATTATTACTATTGTTATTATTATTCACCACACCATTAATCAATGACCCAGACTTATTAACAATACCATTGCCGTTGTATTTCTTGTCAACACCTCTATTCTTGTTGTTGGCATCATGTTTGACAAACTCTGATATCGGCCTGCACAAATAAGCCGAAAGCAATGACCACAATCTGACCTTCTCTTGATCCGTAACCAACTTTTTGGACAATTCAGGATAAGCATGATATAAATTCTGTATGCCTAAGAGTAAAGATACTTGAATATCGACAACATAACCTCCTTTATCTATTCCAGACCGGCTCGTTCTTACCAATAAGGGAAGAAACTTGCAAACATAATCAAGTGACCGAGTTCCATAAACAGCAACCCGAAGACCGTAAGGAAGGTTGCGGCGCATCTCGGCATCAGCTTTGAGCTGCTGTTGACGAATTCGTTCCTGCTCTCGCTCAGCATTCTCTGCTCGTCGCTTTGCTTCTTCCTGCTCTTGTCTTAACTTCTCCTGTCTGGCTGCTTCTTCATCTCGCTTCTTTTGTTCCTGTAAACGCCTTTCATCCTCCTCAATCTGCTGTAACATTTTCTTTTCACGCTCACGCCGAAACCGTTCACGCTGTTCCTGAAGAAGTGATTCCTTTTGTTTCGCGGAAAGGTCTTTAGTTTTGGTGGATGATGTGCTAGATGATGCGTTGACTGCCGATGATGAAGTAGACTTAGTAATAACGGGATTCGATGTGCTGGTGGTTGTGGCAGATGTTACAGAGATGGTAGTGCTGGTATTGGCTGATGTCGATGATTCCTTGGACTTGGAAGGTTCGCGAGACATTTTTACATTTTCCAAACGACTATTAGACGAAACAGATATGTTGGTTGCTGTAACGGACTGAGATGGAGACTTTTTATCAGCAACTTCTTGTTTGATTTTCTCAACCTTCCCACTTTTTTCTGACCGATCTGGTTTGCCAACGCCGGTAACGCCATTACTGTTAGTCTTTTCATGTTTTTCATGCTTGCTGGTGTTATTGGGTTTGTCATTACTTTCAGATTTATCCATTCGACTATTGGCCCGTTCGGAAGATGTAGCAGATTTATCACTTTTATCAGATTTGTCGGATTTACTAGCCTTTTCGGACTTGACACCGGATTTGTCAGTTTTGTCGATCTTATCTTGTTTGGCATGTGGCTTTTCAGGGCTGTTGGACTTAGAAGAAAACTTTTCAGGAGATTCAGATTTGTCAGCTCTTTCTTGTTTCAAACTCGACTTCTCATTCTTTTCCAATCGTTCTTGTTTAATGATATGTCGGTCGTTCTTTTCTGATTTATCTTTATCAGGTTTATCAGACTTATCTAAAGTTTCTGAATGAGTACCTCCCCGATCATGCTTTTCAGACTTGGCATTCGTCTTTTCGGGTTTCGACAGCTTTTCAGCTTTATCATATTTGGTAAAATTATCAGACTTTTCACGTTTTTCATGCTTGATTGATTTATCAATTTTATCGCTTCTTTCATTTCTTGTTAATTTATCGCTCTTTTCTTGTTTAACCAAAACTTCGTTTTTCTCAGTATTGTCGAGTTTTTCATTCTTTTCCGTCTTTTCCGATTTCTCTAGCCTCAATGACTTTTCAGATTTATCTAATCGATCTTGCTTTGAAGACAAAAGACGTTCAGGTTTAAAAGATTTATCGTGTTTTTCTAAACGAGTCATCTTATCCATCTTTCTAGAAACATCTTTACTCGATGAACGGTTAGTATCGTCAGAATGAGATTTCGATTGAGAATCACGACGCTTGTGTTCCTTATCACCCCTTTTGGACTCGGAAATTGCCGGTTTAGAGGAATTTTGAAAAGATTGATCGACCAAATCTTTCTTTGATGCAGTTGAATGTTTGTTATGAAGTTTTTCATCATTGACATTATTGTTTGCTGATTTAGATTTGTCCAAGCTTTCACGAAGATTTGTTGAAGAAGAAGAAGAAGAT
The DNA here is from genome assembly GCA_030578655.1 of Magnusiomyces starmeri. Lineage (NCBI taxonomy): Eukaryota > Fungi > Ascomycota > Dipodascomycetes > Dipodascales > Dipodascaceae > Magnusiomyces > Magnusiomyces starmeri. Next base: position 3,254 of record JAKTYK010000264.1, read on the forward strand.
AATAATGATGATGATGATGATAAATTTTTTGATTTAGTTTCCTGCTTGTCTTTACTGCCAAATAGCAAAAGTTTTGTACCCGATGCTGGTGGTTTCTTTTCGGTGTCGGTATGTAATCTGGATTTTTGTTTGGTTTCTGAAGACGACGTGGAGGTTGTAACACCATTAGAAGATTCGGAAGCTTTACGCTTTTTTAGTTTACGGGACTCTGTTGAAGATTCGTTACCGGTCACACTGTTATGCCGACTTTGGCTTTTGCCTTCCGACTTTATATCTTGGGGAGGTGGGGATGCAGATGAGGTAGGGGTATTGGTGTTATTTCGTTTATTTTGTTTCCAAGATTGTATGGATTGCGAGATTAAAACCAACTCTTTGTCATCACTAGAGAGAGACTCTTTAGCGATATCGTACAATGTTTTCCCCTTCTTATTAATAACCGTAGGATTGGCGCCTGCTTCTAAAAGTAATTTTACAGTACCATAATGACCTCTTCCGACAGTTTGCTGAAGAGGAGTATCACCATCTTCAGTGATTCCATTACTATCTGCGCCAAATGCTAATAAGAGATTTACAACATCTTGATGACCATGACGAGCGGCAAGAGCCAAACAATCAGCATCAGGCTTCCATCCATTTTCTAAAAAGTTACCGACAAACTCATAATCACCATCAGCAGCTCTACGATATACTTGTTCACGTCCTGTACGTGTTGTTAAATCCATCCATAATAAGTCGTTTCTTATAGATTGAGCTCGGGCGCCACGTCTTCGGGGGACAGACATGTCTGAATATGAGGTGGAAGAACCTGTGTGAGAAGAAGAGTTGGAATTACTTCCATGGTTGTGATGGTTTGCATAAAAATCGGGGGAGGGAAAGGTACCTGGAACCGCATTTGCTGGATCCATAAAATCGGGAGTATCAGTATCATCGATATCAGGGGTTCTACCGTTTTCGTGTTTGCGTTTTTTGAATTTTAAAGTCGCTTCTCGTAAGAGTCGCTCGATTTCGCTGTGATTAGGTTTATCTTCTTGAATTAGATCCATAGAGGTTTTGCCTTGAGCGTTATATATTCTTGGGTCGGCGCCTCTCTCAAGCAAAAGCTTTACTACATCTAAATGGTCATTTGAGGCGGCATCTATCAGAGGCGTATCTAAGTCACCAGGACCAGAACGGATATCAATAATTGCGCCATGTTCTAATAATAATTCGACTATTTTGGTATGACCTTTTAATGCAGCTTCATGAATGGCGGTATTTCCGGCGTAGTCTCTATCGTTGACGTCGGCATTCATTAGAATAAGTTCTTTTGCTTCTTCGTATTTACCCTTGTCGCACATGCGCTGTAGTTTTAATCTGCCATTTGCATCTCGACCTGTTTTGGCGTGTTTTCGTAGCAAAGCTTCACGAGAGGATATGGGACGAGGGCTAGTAGAGCCATGGTTGCTGTTTACATGAGATTTTAATGAAGGGCCTGGAGATTTATGTTTTTGAAAGGATGTATTAGTGGAAGAGTCATTTGACGAGACAGGGTGTGAGTTGTTAGAGGGAGAAGAAGGCTTGCTGCTGCTGTTGCTGCTGCTGCTATCTGGCTTCTTTTTTAAGGGGGGTTCTTTGGTAGATAAGCTGGATCCCCAGGTGTCCGGATCTTCGGATATACTACTTCGCCGTCGTTTTAGTCTTTTTAGTTTCTTATGAGGTATTAAATCATCAGCTATTACGGTTTCAGCTTCAGAAAGATCTTCTGGGGTAGGTTCATGTGCTGTAGAGGTAGAGTTAGTTCTGTTGGCCGATGAAGAGGGAGCAGTATTATTAGAAATATTTGTACGTTGTTTAAGATTTGAAGTGGATGAAGATGAAGATGAAGATGAAGATGAAGTATTGTTAGTGCTATGTCCATTAGAATGAGCATGCTTAGATGCCATAGTCGCAGCAAAGAATTTGTTTTGAGGTTTAGAGGGTATAGTAGAAGGTCTGTTAGAGACACGGGAATGTATAGAAGAGGAAGAAGAAGAGGAAGAATGATGCTTAGAAGATCGTATGGATGAAGATTCTGAACTATGGGATTTGTTCGAATGATTACTACCACTACTGTTGACAGAACTGGATACAGAGTCGGGTAGTATTGGCATTTTTTTTTTTTTTTTTTTTTTTTTTTTTTTTTTTTTTGTTAAGAAAAAAAAAAAAAAAAAAAAAAAAAAGTAATTAATGTATTGAAAGGGCCAGTGCCTTTCACACAATGGAAAGAATAGACGATTAATATAAAATATGGAGAAGAATGTTGTAAAGATGATGATAGGGATGATGATAATGATGATATAGACGACAGAGGTGAAGCTAACAAGAAAGTCATAATAGATTTAGGGTGTGTGAGGTTGATGTCAAGTCAAGCATAACACGTCTAAAATATTGAATGAAAGGTAATAACTTCAAAGTGAAATACTAGCCGGGCTTTCTTGAGAGTAATTTTTTTTATACAAATCAAACGGGAGGCGAATAAATGCGGTGATTGACGTGTGTTGTTATTGTACGTGAATATTCTTTTTTTTTTTAAAAAAATAAAAAAAAATAAAAAAAATAAAAAATAAAAAATAAAAAAAATTTTTTTTTTCTACAAGTAAAGCGTAAATATATTAAAACGTTGGAGGGTGTTGTTATTGTTGTTGTTGATATGGAAGCTGTGGAATTGAACAGGTTTGACGTAGCACAACCAGAGCGTAATAGTAGCAGAGAATAAGTAAAGTGTAGCAGGGGAACAAAAAAAAAAAAAAAAAAAAAAAAAACTTTGAGCTGGTGGTAATGACTCATGTATCAAAAAAAAAAAAAAAGTTCTGTTACATTACACTATTGTATTACAAAAAATAAGTCATATGACAAGTATCACATGATTTAACTCACATGATGTCGAGGTCACATGTTCAGTGTTATTAATTAATTTTTTTTTTTTTTTTTTAAAAAAAAGTACATCGAGAAAGCATAAGTTTGATCTGCCAAAGAGGTTAGTTTTTTAAGGACAAAAAAACAAAAGTCTAGAAGAGGCCTATTTGTAAAGTATTAGAAATATACAATTATCACATGGACGAGGTAGTCAAAGATGATAGCCAATATATATAAATAAAAGAATGGAATGTACCTAACAGTATTATTATTATTGTTGGAAAGAGAAAAAGAAAATTGAAATTACGAGTTTTGAAATTAAAAAAATAAATAAATAAATAAATAAATAAATAAACTCGTCCGAACTGCCGTTTTTTCTTTTTGGGTTCAAAGTTGAAAACCAATGCAAGAATAAGTTTCGTCCAGCCCGTTCTATGACGGCCGACATGGCATCTTGAAAAATGTATTGTCCATGCCCAAAAAAAAAAAAAGGCTTAAAATTTCGCATTATTCAATAATCTGTCTACGGACCAGTTGAGTCACGTGAACCTAAAGGAAAGAAGAAAGAAAAGAAAAAAAAAAAATTTTTATTCACAAAAAAAAAAAAAGTCCATGTAAAATATAAATATCGATTGTCTTCTTCTCACCTTAAACATTTAAGACTTTTTGTGATATTTTATTAACTGTTATTATTATTATTATTATTTTCTATCTTTCTTCATTTTTCATTTTTCATTTATAATTTTTCTATGCATCTGTCGCTATAACATATTCTGCCAAAATGTCAGTTTACGACGAGATAGAAATCGAGGATATGACCTACGATGAAGACACCCAGCTCTTCACTTATCCATGTCCATGTGGCGACCGCTTTCAAATTTTTATCGACGATTTACTAGACGGGTCTACTGATATTGCTGTATGCCCAAGTTGTTCTCTTCAAATACAAGTCATTTTCGACCCTTCAGACCTAGAAAAGTATCGCAAAACTGAAGACGACGATGCAGATGAACCCAGCGAATTTTCTACTAATCCAGATTTAGTTTGTGCTTAAACTATGAAAATATTCATTCTCTATGGACCAAAACATGAAAATCAAAATATAAAAATAAAGGGAAAAAAAAAAAAAAATATTTAACGACAAATAATTATGAATAATAATAATAATAATAATAATAATAATAATAATAATAATAAAATAATGAAAATAAATCTAAAGACACAGACATATATATAAATCTTTAAAGAACAACAGCAAATTTATAATATGTACTACTTTACCAAAAACTTAGCCTCAGCGTACGTTTGCATGACCACAGTTGTTTATGACACGCCTGTTTAACAACGTTGAGTATAAACTAATCAAGGCGGTTTCTTACTCACTACGCGACAGTGTTTGTGGTAACAAGTTGCAACACCGATGATTTTTTGTTTCATGAAACGGTCTCCATGTCTCCAGCGCATTTCTTATATGTTTTCGACATTAATAATTAGCCAACTTCTGCCTTGTTTGTTAATAGTTGGGGGGGCATTCTCTCGATTACTGTCGACATGTTGAACCTATATGTAATGAAGAACAAAAGGGGAGGGGAAAAAAATAAACAAATAAATAAATAAAAAAATCCAAACGTATAATATTATTTCCGATATTTTCCACCATAAAAAAAAAAAAAAAAAAAAAAAAAAAAAAAAAAGACGTCATATATTTGAAACTGTTTAGCAAACAATATTTTTATTTTTATTCTGAATGGCTGTTTTTGCTAAACAGTATTTGTCTTGCCGCACATAATTGTTTATTTATTTATTTTTTTATTTTTATTTTTTTTCTTCTTGTAAACCACTTAAAACTTCAGCTTTTCGTCTTAGAAATCAAAGCAGCGGGGTTTTTATTTTATTTGCTTATTTTTATTTTTAAATATATTTAAATATTATTGCTGTAATTTTTTTTTTTTTATTTGTTAGAATAGTTTATTACTATCCTTGATCTATTTTTTTTTTTCTGTATCAAATATTCTCTTTTTTTTAAATGCTTTCTACTGTTGCTTTACCTGTATATCAACCTTTAGTACCAGCTTCGGCTCCAGAGGAACCATGGTCTCCCCCACCTCCTAAACTTCCAATTCCTCCAAGTAAGTTCTATAAGTAAAGTTTTTATTTTTTATTTTTTTTGTCAATTATTCTCTTATCTAATTTTTTTTTTTTTTTTTAAAACAGTTCGCGGAGAGCCTCCATTGCAAATCTGCGTTGGTCCAATTGTTAGATACACTGGTCTTTCTGATGATCTCACTAGATGGCGTGGGTCTGTGCTCATAGTCACTGACGACAGTGGCACACCCGAAAACCAACGAATTCCAATGTTCTTCTTTCAAATCATTCTCCCTAAATCCAATACTCAACTTGCTACCGGTAGCTTTGATGGCGAAATACTCATTCGCGAATACGGCAAAACCATGTGGAGATTTCCTATAAACTTTTTCCTTCATGAACAAGAGGAAACTCTTGTCGAATATAACATTAACAACTTTGCAGCCCAAGGCTCGTTCTACCTTCCAGCTCAATCTCAATCCATGAAATCCGTGTTCCATTCCTGTAACGGGTTTTCTCTCTCGGTTAACCCTGACGACTTCAAAGGTGATTTGTGGAAAGATGTACTTAGACACCACGAAACTCAACATTTCCATGTCATGTTGGGAGGCGGGGATCAAATTTATTGCGATTTGGTTAAAGAAAAGTGCCCCCCAATTATGAAATGGGCCCAAGAGCCAAACGCCAAAAAAAAGAGGGAAATGCCCTTCCCTCAAGCTGATCGACAACAAACTGAAGAATTCTTTCTCAACCATTACATAGGTTGGTTTGGTAATGGCTGGTGGGATGGTCCTCATGGACGATGCCTTAAACCACACTTCCCCAAGGCCTTGGCACACATACCCTCAATAAACATTTACGATGATCATGATGTAATCGATGGCTTCGGCTCCTATGTGGAGGAGACTATGAATAGCCCTATTTTTAGCGGTATTTGTCAAGTTGGGTATAAATATTATCTACTGTTTCAGCACCATACCCATCCAGCAGAAAACCCCTCCCTTGAGCCATCTTGGGTTATTAACCCTCGTCCTGGCCCTTATATTAAACAGCCTAGCCGCACTGTTTACGCCCGCCTTGGCCGAGGCGTTGCATTCTTAGGGCTGGACTGTCGCACTGAACGTACCCTGGAACAAATCGTTTATCCAGACACTTACGATTTGGTATTCCAGCGACTACGACTTGAACTGTCAAAGGACATTAGAATCCGTCATGTTTTGGTCATGCTGGGTGTACCTATAGCCTACCCCCGTCTTGTTTGGCTGGAGAGTCTTTTACAAAGCAGTATTGTCAGTCCCCTGAAATTCATGGCTAAAAAGAAAATTGTGTTGGGCGGGTTTGTCAATGATTTCGATGGTGCTGTGGAAATTCTTGATGATCTTAATGATCACTGGTGTGCTAAAGTACACAAAAAGGAACGTAACCAGTTTGTTTTACAGTTACAAAAACTGGCACAAGAAACCGGCGTTCGTGTGACTATTCTTGCTGGTGATGTGCACTTGGGTGCCATTGGACGATTCTATTCTAAAGACGATACTGGAGCATACCCTGAGGCAGATCATCGAATGATGTTTAACGTTATTTCCTCTGCTATCACCAATACGCCACCTGCCAGTGGAATGGCGGACTTTCTCAATACTAGAAACAAGATCCATCATTTAGATAACCATACTGATGAAGATATGGTTCGAATTTTTAAGGCCGACGTTGACGGTACCCCACGAAATAATCAAACATTGTTACCTCGACGAAACTGGTGCAGTATTGTGGAAATTGAGCAGCGGTCTTCACACTATCTCAACAATGCAGGAACACCCCATGACATCAACACTAGCCCTAACCAAGCCGAGGGTCCCATGGATCAAGAAAAAACCAACTCGGAAGAGGATTATCCCAGGTACCCCGATAAAAGGGGTGCCCTGTCAATTGTGTTGCATGTGGAAAAGGATCAACAAAGAACAGCTTCAGAGACCAGGCCTTATGAAGTCATTGCACCACTCTTGATTTCAAATAAACGTTGATATGAGATTCTTATATATATATATCCATAGCTTTAAATTTTTTGAATTTTCACTAATCTCGTCATATATTGTGTTGCTGAGATATTTAATACAGTATATTTAGTTAAATTGATTTTATCACAATTTTCAACATCTGAAAGGTTCATGCGATTTTTTATTTTTTTTTTCAGTCTCGAAAAGGAAGACTTAAAGTTAAAATAATTAGACTAAGAGAGAGAGAAAAAAAAGAATAAATCTAGAACGACCCGCATGAAAAGATATGAACTAGAATTTGACTAATGTTTAGGTGTTTTAATTATCTTATTTTATTTTTATTTTTTTTTTTTATTTATTTTATTTTTTTTTAACTTCAATGATTTCGATATCAAAAGACTAGTTCAGGAACAGAACACGGGATTAGAATGAGTCTTTAGACTTCCTAACAAAAGACACTTCTCCATCTCTTTTTAAATAATTCCACCTTGTTGATATTTGTAACTTTCATCATGAATAAAGATGCTGAAAAAAAAAAAAAAAAAAAAAAAAAAAAAAAAAAAAAAAAAAAAAAAAAAAAAA
>JAKTYK010000265.1:0-10787 GCA_030578655.1 Magnusiomyces starmeri
TTTTTTTTTTTTTTTTTTTTTTTTTTTTTTTTTTTTTTTTTTTTTTTTTGGCTTTCCTTCAGTTCGCGTTGGAATTGAGTTTATCCCAAGTTATTACACTTATGGGACATATAAGATCTTGGAGCTTTACAATAACTCCACTATTATAATACTGCTGTATCTCAGGATATATATATATATATATATAAAAGAGAAACTTCATGGTCTGTAACACGTAACAAGTAACAAGTAACACGAAAATACATGAATTCACGCAGCGCACTACGCGTCTTGCAACCAACCAATAACGTAGTTCCCTTCAAGCGCGTATGCTTAGTAATTCACGCGTCGCCTCCACGTACACACACACACATTTATTTACTTATTATTATTATTATTATTATTATTTTTTATTTTTTTTTATTTTTTTTATTTTATTTTATTTTTTTCTATTTTAAATAAAACATATTCTCGAAACTATTCAATACTCAATATTGAACCAAATTTATTGATTTCCGTTTTTCTTTTTGTTCCTGTATCTTTCTCCTATAGATATATAAACTTATCAAAATTAATGGTTTTCTAAATAACTTGCATTCCTTTTATTAATCGATCTATTTATTTATTTATTTATTTATTCTACTGTATATATACATATATACTATGGATGACTTTACTCTACCAAACAACGGGTTGAGTAACACGTTTCAAACATCTTCACCATTGCAACCATCTTCCTCGATAATATCGGACTTGAGATCATCAAGTCTGTCGCCTTCTGGAAACGTTCTAGCATTGTCATATATCCCCTCATCACCTAATCATACAGTATATAAGCGAGTAGAAAGAGTGTCATCGACAGCAGGCCCAAATTCAGACGATATTGGTGAAGACGATGAACAAGAAGACCAATTACATAGTATCGATGGCGAACATAGCACCACAAACAAGCGACCGCATGCCGTACGGTTTCAAAGAAATCCAATCCAAGCATTCACCGCGTTCAATAAAAAGAGCGCCAGCATAAATACTCAGCATAATGTCGCAGTGGTAGAAGAACCCATTTATACCAGCAACAAGATTCAGCAAAATAGCACAGTAATCCCGTCTGTCTCTTGTGCTGGCGCAAACCAATACTATGATACACCGCCCCTGACAAATACAAAGGACAACGGGTCTAATGCAAAAGCCATAACGCAAGAGACGCCTGGCAGTCCTACTGAAGCCCTTCAAAGTTTCCGAACAATCAACGGACTGCTCTTTTCTAACCGTGGTAATCATAATCACAATAACAATAACAATAACAATAACAATAACAATAATAATAATAATAATAATAATAATAAGTATAAAAATAACAGCGAAGACAGTGTATCAAATCTACAAACATACTCGAGAATGGTGCCCAACAAGCAGAATTTACAAGAAAACCGATATCACATGCATATTGATGAAGTGTATTCTTTATCGAGCCCCGAAGTCTTTTTGGCCAATGGACAAACCCCACGAATTAGTGACAAGGACTATATAAACGCGCACAGCTCTGCAACAAAACCGTCTGCACATTTGCTTCAAACAAAAGGTCATATATCACCATCTACATCAAACTACTACGATGATACGCATGGCGCAAGTGTCGAAGAGCTGCATGAATCGATTCAGCACAAAGAAGACGATTATTTAAGTGATGTTACTTCGTCACCTCAGTACTACGACTTTGATGATGATGATGATGATGATGATGATGATGATGAACGACAAGAGGAGCAAGACGATAACAATGAAGAAAATGACATTACAATCAGATCAGTTCAAATAGAAATCAACGAAAATTACGGGCGTCAGTCTGATATATTACATGAGGAGAGCGACAACAATAATGGTGAAGGAGAGGAGGACGCGGAAAACGACAAAGAAAAAAGCCAGTCGCGAGATCGAAAGCTACAAAAAGAGTTTACCGAGCCTGAGCTTGTTGAGCATAAGCAACAAAATGAAGCACAATCGGAGTCAGAATCAGAGTCAGAGCCGGAGTCCGAATTAGAGTCAGAATCAGTATCAGTATCAGTATCAGGACCCGAGCCCCAAGTAAATGCCCAAGACCAGGGTGAACAGCAGCGCGAAGAATCAGCGGTCGGCGGCAGCGAGCTTAAAAACGCGGATGATGAAGACAGAGAAGAATTGGCGGTGGCGACCATTGACCGAGGGGAGATCTCAGTTCCTGTGACTGACAACGACAATGTGTACTCTGCGCCCGCTCAGGCGCCCGGACTATACACGCCTCGCGCCATCACCCGACACCACCCGCGGGAATCGAATCCGTTGGCGGAGGTGCACACGCCGCCGTCGCTGGTGAACGCCGCGGAGGAGAACGGGAGGGAAGGCAGCTCGTTGTTTTCGATATCCTCTGCGGAATACAAGGGCTACTACATCAAGGGCGTTGGTGTTCCGGCAGCCCCCAACTTTGAGGACCTGAAAATCCTGTATGGTCTGGGCCCGCCTATTGCGCGGGAACATGTCTCGCCCACACTTTGCACCAAGGCGGCGCAACGAATACGACAGCGGCTGGTTAACCAGATGAAGATGCAGGAACTGCGGGAGAAAATTGAAATCATTCAACAGCGAAGAAAGAGTGCCAGTAACAGCAGTACTTTTGTAGATGGGGAATATGGGGAAGATGGGGCAGCCAATGTTGTTGATGTTGTTGCTGCAACCGATGACGGTGGGGTGTCTACATCAACAGTGGATAACAACAACAACAACAACAACAACAACAGCATTGAGAATAAACAGACAACAGCAACAACCACAACAAGCTCTATAGATACCATTGCGACGGTAGCAGATTTTCCGACGTCATTTAAAAACCCAGCAAAGCCTCGAAAGATAGCCACACGATCCATTTCTAACACTAACACTACCACCACCACCACCGCCGCCACCACTACCGCCACTCGCGAGAAAGGAGACGACAGATATGACGACGAGCAAGAGACGACCGGTGTAGCGCAAAAAGAAGGGGGACACGAGGATCTCGAACCGTTTGGCCACCGCAACGACGACCACCGTCATAGCCAGCAGCATCAACTGGACGATACCCAGAATATAGAGCCCCACCCCAGCACGGAAATGCTTTCGTCTCCGCCCGTGCAAGCCCCGCCCGCCCTGAGCTCGGGGCCGCTGTCGATGGCCATGCCCATCTCCTTGTCCATGGAGACGGGCATGGCGCCGCTGTCGCCGGGCCTGCGGCTGGCGTCGTCGTCGTCCCCGGCACACAAGTCGCACTCCGTGCCGGCGTCTCTATCGAAGCCCAGAACGCGCGCCCAGCGACAGGCCGAGGCGCAGGCCCAAATCGAGGCAGCATATTACTATCAACAGCAACAGCAACAGCATCAGCATCAGCAACAGCATCAGCAACAGCATCAGCATCAGCATCAGCATCAGCATCAGCAATTGGCGGATATGCCCATGTCGATGATGTCCCAACATGCCCATGCCAGACCGTCGACACCTCCTCCGCAGATGATCACGCGCGCGCACGCGCGCGCACAGCCGGCGGCGCCCGCGTCGAACCGGCGGTCGCCCATACGGCTCGTGCCGCAGGAGTACGTGTCGCGGCTGGCGGCGTCGGCGCCGGGGCGCGCGAGCGAGTGCTGGGGCAGAACAGCGCCCCTCGCACCCGCAGCCGCAGTATCACACACGGCAGTATCACACACGGCAGTAGCAGCAGCAGCAGCAGCAGCAGCACAACAAGTAGAAGAACAAGAACACCCAGCCACGGCCACCGTTAGTATGGGCCAGCGCATGGAGCGGCTGGAGCGCGAAAACAGCGACCTGCGGCGCGAGGTCCGGCAGCTGCGCAAGTGGACGGGGATGCTGGGGGAGTACGTGCGGACGATGCACAAGCAGGCGCGGCTGGCGCGGAGCATGCGGGCGCTGGCTCGGCTCGACGACGACGACGACGACGACGACGACGACGATGATGATGATGAGGAAGAGGAAGAGGAAGAGGAAGAGGAAGAGGAGGAGAGTGTGGGGCCCGGGATACCGCTGCCGCCCCGCAGCAGCCGCCGCCGCCGCCGGCGCCACACTGACGTCCTGCCGCCCCGCCGCGAGTCCCCGGGCCCGGGGTACCCTCCGCGCGCGTACCAGCCCACCATGTCTGCGGCGGCCATGGACGTGCCCGTGCCCGTGCCCGTGCCCGTGCCCGTGTCTGTTCCCGCGCGCCCGCGCCGCGCGCGCTACTCGAACCCCGTCTTTGTGACGCGCGGCCTGGCCAGCGACAGCGAGAGTGGCGGTAGCAGCGACAGCGACGACAGCGGGAGTAGCGACAGCGACGACAGCGGGAGTGACAGCGAGGACAGCGAGGGGCTTGCGGGCATGAAGCGTGCGCGCCGCCGGTACACGCCCCCACCGCCACACAAGTCCAAATACAAGTCCAGGAGGACGCAGTCGCAGTCGAAGTCGAAGTCGAGGACAAAGTCCAAGTCGAAAAAGTCCAAGTCGAAAGGTAAGGAGACGACGGGCGGGACGCGGGCGCGCGCGAGCAAGCGGCGGCGCGTGAGCTACGCCGGGCCCGAAATCAGAACTTGAACATGAAAAGGAAGAAGTTAATAATTTACGTGAAATGCTTAAAGACGTTGGTCAAGATTTGGTTGTTGCGCGTGAACAAGTATCCGAGTTTAAGAAGAAGGAGGATGATATTCTCAAGACAATCAAGAACTTAGAGGAGGAAAAGTCTGATTTGGAAAAGAAGGTTAGTGATAAAACTGCAGAGTTGGAGGAACTTTCCAAAAACAATCAAAGTGCCGAAGAGATTGCCGAAATTGAAAAGACCCACCAAGAGGAAATCTCCAAACTCAAGGACCAAATCAAGCAGCTTGAAGAAGAAAAGTCTAAGCTTTCTTCTGATCATCAAACTGCTACCAAGGATTTAGAGGACACCAAAAAGCAGTCTGAAGCCGAATTGAAAAAGATTGAGGATCAACACAAGGCCACTTACCAGGAACTACAAGACAAGTGCGATGAACTCGTCAAAAAAGTGACGGAATTCGAAGCAACTGAAACAAAATTGAGAAAAGAATTAGAGGAGGCCAATGAGGCTAAAGAGGCTTTCAAGACTGCTCTCAAAAAGAAGGAAACCGAACTTTATAAGAGAATCAGTGAACTTGAGGCATCAGTCAAGAGTACCGAGAAAGAGGCACGTGCTAACCTCAATTTATCCCAAGAACGATTCAAAGAAATTTCACAATTGAACGATACAATTTCTCGACTTCAAACCTCTCTCAAGACAGTCACCGAAAAGGCTGAATCCTACGAGGTCACCAAAGAAAAACTTTCTCGCTCAGCCGACGAGGTTAAGCGCTTGACCGGAGTTGAAAAGACATTGCATTCCGAAATTGCTGCGCTCACTTCTATAATCTCTGACAAAGAAGACAGCATCAACAAATTGACTGAGGAGGTGTCATCATTAGAAAGCTTGCAAAAGAAGAATGAGGGACGTATCAGTACACTTAGACAAAACATACAACGGCTGGAAAGTGAACGCCGCAAGTTTGCTGACCGCGAATCTCAAATGAAGCAAGAGATTGATAGACTCACGCAAGATTTGGAGCAGAAGACCTCTTTACAATCTGCATGGGAAGCTGAGCGCGCCAAGCTTGTTACAGAGGCTGGCCAACTACGAGGCCAACTTGATTCGCAGGAATCGCAAAAATTGAGCAATAACAACCTCTTGGAATCGTTACGTAAACAAAACGAGGAGCTCTCAGTCCAATTACTGGAATCCACGGCTCGTTTGGAGTCCATGGAAGATGAGCTTTCTCAAACCCATAAACATTTACAAGAACGGATTTCCGAGGCTGCTACCATGCGTCGTCTCTTGTCTGAATCAGAAGGTTCTCAGGGCTCTAAACTTAAGGAGGTTTCCGAAAAGCTGGCTGCTATGCAAGAAGAGCGTGACCAATTGGAAGCTGAGGCAGTACAACTTTCCAAACGTCGGACCAGAGAAATTGAGACTCTCAAGGAACGTATCCGTGACCTTGAGCAAAACCTTAACCTTGTACAAGAGGAAAAAACAAGATACCACCAGGACATTATTGAGCTGCGAACCTCTAGATCTCATGCCGACGACAAGTTGTTGGAGGTTGAAAAGGAGGTCATTGAGTCTCGCAAGGTGATTTCCCAACTCAGGGAAAACCTCACTAAGTCTGAGCAAGCCTTGCGCTCGTCCACGCATACCTGCAACAATCTCAAAAACATGCTTGAGGAGTCGCAGTCGCGGATCGAGAAACTCAACCAAAACCAGCACACCCTCAACAACGATATCCGCGCGTTACAGATGGAAAAACAGAGACTCAAGGAGCAGTATGAGTCGGCCTTGGCTTCTTCGCCGACTGGCGGCGGTAGCGCACCCAGAGCATCGATCTCTTCAGTGAGCACCGGGGGTCTTGCGGGCTCTGTTGGCTCTGTTGGCCCTGTTGGCTCTGTTGGCTCTGCTGCCAAGCGAGGTCACCATAGCAGAAGCCCGTCTTTGAGTTCTCTCAACAGCTCGTTACAGGCCTCACCAAACGCAGCGTCTTCTTCTTTGAATATCCAATACCTCAAGAATATATTGTTGGGATTCCTTGAACATAAGGACCAGCGTCACCAGCTCTTACCTGTTGTCTCTGCCTTGTTGGAATTCAAAGGAGATGATGAAAAACGGTTCTGGGCTGCTTTAGCCAAAGCGTAGTTGTTATTTTTTTATTTTTTTTTGTATTTATTCCATTCATAAGTATATATATAGATATATGCATCACAATCTTCTATTTATTGTATTCCATTTTTATACTATAGTAATAATTAATCTATATAAAGATATATATATATATATATATATATATATATATATATATTTATTGTTATTATTCTTATTCTTTCTTTTTTTTTTTCTTTTTTTCTCCTTTTGTATGCCTTTATGATTTTCAACATTTGATTACAACGTGTGGTACTTTAATCCAATCACTGCCATGTAACCTTGTTTTGGTACCAAGGACTATTGATACATTCGGCCACGGTGCTTTGGTTATTACCCAGATACAAGGCAATATCAATGCCCAAGTTTACGGTGTCGATGGTTGAATCGTGTTCCAAGATAAGGCCGCCAGGTTTGGCTTCTTCTTTCCAGTTCTTAACGTCCATCAAGACCTGCGCCGGCGTTTTCTTCTTGTCGTTGACCTGCCAGTCAAAAGTGTCGTGGTCCCAAAAGACAGACATCATTCCAAACTGGCGGATAATGGCGCGGACCCTGTTGTCGCTGGCACCGTAGGGAGGTCTGAAGAACTTGGGAATGATGCCGGCCGTGGCGTTCATTGCCCAAATGGACCACTGGATCTGGGCCGCAATCTCTTCGTTCGACACGCCCGCCAGATTGGAATGACTCCAGGTATGGGAGGCAAGCAAATGGCCCTTGGCATGCTGCTCCTTGAACGTTTCTGGGAACCTGACAACGTTGATTCCCTGGGTGAAAAAGGTTGTTTTCCCCGGTAACATGTCCAGCAGCTTCGGGGTGCCTGGGCTCGGGCCGTCGTCAAAGGTCTGGGACATGGTGGGGCAGGTCATCATTTCGTCCAACGCCAAACATCTGTAGCAGTCAAAAGAGCAGTGGTCCAGTGTGACCTTGGAACAGTCCCCAAGTTCTCTGCGCGGGACATCGGGGATGCCTGCCAGATTGATTCCTGGTAGGGGAACATAGGGCGCCTCACGGCCGGGCCACTGGGTCAAATGAGTAATGTCGGTGAGCCATTGAGGGAAAGGTGCCAGGCCTTGAGAAGTGGTGCGCGAGAATCTGCTGTGCACAGGACGATTGAAGCCTGAGGAATGTTCCAAATTAGCTTCCACCGAAGGCTTTTTTGTATGCCATTGAGAACCATCGTCGTCATCGTTACCATTGTCGCAGTCATCATAATCATCGTCTTCTTCATCACCAACTTCTTCGTCATTATCATCGTCTTCTTCTTCTTCTTCTTCATCATAATCATACTTTTCCCCATCAAAATATTCCTCTTCATCTTCCTCATAAGACTCATCGTCACTTGCTATCCATTTTCTATCAATATAGTTAGCGTCACGATTGTCAGTTCCGTATTTGGTGAGTAGCCCAGGCAAATTAAGAACTTTGTTGATCAACGAGTTTGCGCCTCTTTTTTTCAACTTATTACTGTCATCCAAGTAACTTCGTTGAGACGCTCCTGCAAATTCCTCATTTCCTGGGATTTCCATATTAGCGCTTTCCAGCATCTCACCATCAATGTCAATGTTGTTATTGTTGTTGTTGTTGTTGTTATCATTGTTACTGTTCACACTACTCTTAACATCACTATTATGTCTATTGTTGTTATCTTTTGTAATGAATTTTGTGGAACCAATGGGTGTTTCGAGCGTATCAACCATGGCACTGTAAATCAATGTCAGAGGAAGAATGACAGCCGTAAACTTGACCCCTTTTTTACAAAGTTTAGAAACCTCAACCATTATTTTTTTTACTTGTATCAAAGGAAGAAGAAGAAGAAAAAAATTTTCAAGATCGAACAGAGAGCAGATGCGTAAAAGTATTTAAATCTCTAGAAAAAAAAAAAGAAAAAAAAAATTGAAAAAAAGTACAACTTAAAGTTAGTGAGATTAGAAAGTCGTTATAATACCAAAGTAAAAGAAGTCCATTTCAATAAACAAAAATGAAAGGACCTGTTTCTTTTGGATGTTTGTCAAACATGACCAAAGGAACAGTTGAGGGTAGTTGTTTGAGGTATACTGTTAAGACGTCTATAGATAGAAAGCTATAATCTTTTAGGATAAGAAGAAAAGAAAAGAGAAAAAAAAGAGAAAGAAAGAAAAAAAATATAAATATAAAGATAAAAATATATATTCAACAATTCTTTTCAACTATAAACATGTCAAGAGAAATGTTTTGTTTTAACACAATTGTTGCAATTTCTTTAATGTTGCAACTTCACATTGTAGCAACTTGTGTGTGTGTGTCCACACGTACTTTCCTCATTTCTCGGCCCCCACTCATCATTTTTTTTTTTTTTTTTTTTTTTTTAATACTTACTCTCACTTTTTTCAGAACTCACTTTTTTTTTTTATCTTCTACAACACTTTCACATCTAAGCCATGTCATCTTCTGGTCAGCTTAAACCCATTCCCACCAAGATCTCCGCGTCTTCTCCGGAGCGCAAGAACCTGGCCGACTTGCCGCCCATCATTTTGGGTGCCGGAGTGTTCAACTACCAATACAACGAGAACCCGGACCAGCTCGGGGCTGCCGAGATTCTCAGCCGGGCGTTTGATTTAGGAATCCGAGCACTAGGTAAGACAGAACCGAATGAATTGAATTTTTTTTTTTTTTATATTAAAGAGAAACGGTAGAAAAAGAAAAAGTGTCATAGTGGAGAATATGTATGTTGAAACTATCAAGCTAACCAGGAAATCCCAGACTCGTCGGCCTACTACGGGCCCTCTGAAATCATTGTGGGCGAGGCGCTGCACTCAATTCGCGACAAGTACCCGCGGAACTCGTACGTGATCTGCACCAAGGCCGGGCGGGTCAAGGAGCACGAGTTCGACTACAGCGCGGCGCACATCCGGCAGAGCGTGGAGCGCAGCTTGGCGCGGTTCCACACGACGTACATCGACGTGTTGTATCTGCACGACGTGGAGTTTGTGGGCTCGGAGGAGGCGGTCGGGGCTCTTGCGGAGCTGTTCAAGCTCAAGGAGGAGGGCAAGGTCCACCACGTGGGCATGTCGGGGTACCCGCTGGACTATCTGACGAAGCTGGCGATCAAGGTGCGCCGGACGCTGGGCAGGCCGCTGGACCTGCTGCTGAGCTACAGCAACTACTGCCTGCAGAACACGACGCTGGCGCGCCACCTGCCCGCGCTCATGAGCACAGACCCCCGCACCGGCGCCGCCATTCCCCACGTGCTGTCCGCCTCCCCGCTCTCCATGGGCCTCATCCGCGCCCAGCCCGCCCCGAGCTTCCACCCGGCGTCGCCCCAGCTCAAGGAGGCCATTGCCCGCGCCGCGCGCCACACAGAGGCCCAGGGCGTGGACCTCGCCGACCTCGCCGTCCGCTTTGTTCTCCGCTCGTGGCCCAAGGCCGTCCAAGCTGCCGCTGCCGCTGCCGTTAATGCAAACAGGCCCGACGGCAACCCCCCGGCGTGCTCGTACGTCTACGGCTTGTCCTCCATCAAGGAGGTCGAAAACGCCGTCAGGGACTACTGGCTTGTCCACGAGGGGCCCCAGGAGTTGCTCGACAAGGACGATGCTCTTGTTGCCCAAGTCCAGCAGATTTTGAAAGACTCGAACCAACTCGACGCTACCTGGCCTTCAGGAATTGATCACCCTGATCTTTAGTTTTATCTTGTTGGATATTATATATATATATATATATATATATATATATAGAACTTTATTTTAACTTTTATTGTAAATTTAACTTCACAATGTGCCCACCTTAAGCTTAACAAACACTTTTTTTTTTTTATTTTTTTATTTATAAATATACATATATATATTATGAGCAAAGATAATAATAATAATGATGATGATGATAATAATAAAGAATAGTGGTACAATTGAAATGTCTTGAGACCGTTACTATTTATCATTAATTTTTTTTGAGTCTCTCAATCTCTTTTTCCTTTTCGGTAACTGTATAAAAAAAAAAAAGTTAGTATGAAACAATAAAACGTGTTAAATATATATATATATAAAAAAAAAAAAAAACTTTTTTTTTTTTTTTTTTTTTTTTTTTTTTTTTTTTTTTTTTT
>JAKTYK010000266.1:0-10783 GCA_030578655.1 Magnusiomyces starmeri
ATAATAATAATAATAATAATAATAATAATAATAATAATAATAATAATAATAATAAAACCGGCTCTCCAAATGGAACTATGGTCACTGGTCTTGTAACTGGAAATGCCATAAAAGTAGATACCTCTCCTCTTTCTTCTAATACAACGATCTTGGAGAAGAAACAACAACCGCAACAACAACCGCAACAACAACCGCAACAACAGCTGCAACAACAGCCACAACAACAGTTGCAACAACAGCCACAACAACAGTTGCAACAACAGCCGCAACAACAGTTGCAACAACAGCCGCAACAACAGCCGCAACAACAATTGCAGCATTTGCAACAACCTCTGCAGCAACAGCCGCAACCTCTTCAGCGACGACAGCAACAGTCGCAACCACAAAGGCCACAGCTACAACAACAACAACAGCAGCAGCAGCAGCGGCAGCAACAGCAGCAGCAGCAGCGGCAGCAACAGTCGCAACAACAGCAGCAGCAGCAACAACAGCAGCAGCAGCAACAACCCCAGAGACCACAGCTACAACAACAAAGGCAACAGCAGCAGCAACCGCAGCAGCAACATCAGCAGCAGCAGCAGCAGCAGCAGCAGAGACCGCATAATCAACCTCCTAATCTTCAACAACCACTCAATAACAATGATCAAAAACAATTACGAGCACCAAACTTGGGTACGGCTTCAGTGACCGTGCCGTCTGGTAATGTAGACTCAAGTCCTGTGCAAAACCAAAAAGCTTCACAGGGTCAGCAAGGCCTTACTCAACAGGCTCAGCCAGTTGCCAAACAACCAGACGTAAAAAGCACTGTCATTGCTGGAAATACAGCACCTACTGTGGCTACAACCGAGAAGCCGTTGCAGAATTCAGCGCAGGCATCAGCGCTAGCTAAACCAAGTTTGCAGCCTAACCCTCAGTTACAAGCGCAAGTTCAACAGATTGGTGCTTCTTCACAATCCCCTTCATCTCTCGGACAAACGCAAGCACAATCACAATCACAAGCACAATCACAATCACAAGCACAATCACAATCACAAGCACAATCACAATCACAAGCACAATCACAATCACAAGCACAATCACAATCACAAGCACAATCACAATCACAAGCACAATCACAGGCACAAGCACAGGCCCAAGCACAGGCACAAGCACAGGCACAAGCACAGGCACAAGCACAAGCACAGGCACAAAAACAACCCAATGGATCTAATACCCAAAATGAACTTCAAAGCCAAAGCAAACCTGCTCAAAATCAAAATGAGAACCGAAATGTATCACAATCGGCTGTTGGCAATGCTACGTCTGCAACAAGCTCTTCTTCTAGTTCCAGTTCTAGACCTAGCACGAACGATTCAAATGCGGCAAAATCTCGGACTAATCTAAATAACAAAAATCCCCAATACATTTCTCGAAAGGAATTCTATAAGCATCAACCTTCCATCCGTCAAATGCGTCAGAATACTACTGTTCCAGATATACAGGTTCCATGGTATACTAACGAAAAAAGCGTCGACATTGTTGAAAATAAAGATTCCGATATAAAACTTATGGTTGTCCCCGACCGGTTACCTGAACCAGTCCACAGTCGCCGACAACTCTCCTTGGCTGAGCTTTACTATACAACTCAGACACTCCCAATAATAAAGCTACTACCGGCTGCGCATAAAACGTTGACCACCGAGACATATCAATTATCGTTTTTAGAAGGAAAATTGGCGGTAGTTCATGCCAGAATCGAAGAATTAAAACGACTAGACCGATGGAGTTTAAGACAGCATGCAAAGTTTAGAGGCCCCTTGAGATTGAAAATACATTGGGATTTTCTCATTGATGAAATGAAATGGCTTCAGCAAGATTATTCTCAGGAGCGCAAACTTAAAATTGCAACTTGTTTTGAAATTTCCCAATCAGTATTGGATTATTGGGCATTTGGTAAAGAAATTTGTTGCATTAAAACCAAGCCTATCACACATCTCGATGACAAGCCCCCCATCTCCTTAATTGATGAAACTCCATTTTCATTGAAACCAGTCGAACATGGATCATCGAAACCATCTTCTGAGCCTGATAAGACAGTTCCACGTACGGCCACATCTAAATCTGACAGCATTATCCAAGCAGACAAAATTACTGATGATAACAAACACTCAGCTAGTAATAATGCTGATTCGACAAATCAAACCCAACAAAAATTGGATGAAGATAAGGATGTTGAGATGACTGATGTTAATGATAAGCCCGTTAGTAATCAAGAAACGTCTACTACAGATGCCAATAAAATTGTCGAATCAGATGACAAGAATGCCGAATCAAATGATGCAATGGATATTGATAGTAAAGAAGATGTAGAAAATAGCACTATTGGTACGGACAAAAATAAGCCAAACAACACTGGAAAACCATGCAGTTCTACTTTAGTCGATATTACAAAATCTTCGTTATCTTTAGATTCCACCACCAGTGAAGACACAAAGGCTGATAATTCTATCTCCGGGGATGATAATCTAAAGGCCAACACTAGCAGCACCAAAACCAAAGAAGAAAATAAGCAAAATACGAGCTCTAATGACGAAAATAAGCATAAGCTTGATACTGCCGCTTCTGTAAATGACTCTACATTAGCTCCTGCTGTCGAGCTTTCTTCCAATCAAACAACATCCAAAACTGAATCAGGCGTGGAATCCAAGGAGATCTCCGCTGGGTCTGACGCATCTGTAAACACTGCGAATGCTGATGTGACTACTGAATCTAAAGATAAATCAGCAGATAGTCTTAAAACTGAATCTGTGGTTGAAACCAGTGTAGTTTCTGATAAAGATAACTCTTCTAAAGAAGCACCCAAAGAAGTCTCTAAAGAATCGTCTAAAGAAGCCGAAGGCGACATACACGACAAGGTATCCGAGCAGGCATCAGAAAAGACTGGAGAGGTATCAGAAAAGTCCGAAAGTGACTCTAATGCAACATTCCAAAATAAACCCAAATCTGAAGAAGAATCTCAACCTTCTACTACAATACAATTGGATTCCCAAACTGAATCCAAACCCGACGATTGCTCTTTTTCGACCTCTACTACAGATTCCCCTGACCCACTGGAGACCACCGGGCCTGTGATCAATGCCAGTGCGCCAGAATCTAGTAGAGATACTGCTCAGCCTTTGTCCAAAGACAAAAATCAAGAAGATACGGCCATTAGCGAAGCCGCCAAGTCACCCTCAACCACCAGTGCCAAGACTGAAGAATGCAAGGCTGAAGAAGCAGAAAAGTCTAAAGTGGACACTGACAAAGGGGATGAAAAGTCTGAAAATAATGCCTCTGCCCTTGGCAATAACAATAATGATTTGAGTCTGAAAAAGGACAATGTTGGCGCCACGGGCATTTCAACCACTGCGGACATAAACGATACCGATGGTGTGGGCACCAAGCCTGTCACTAATCCTGAGGTTATTAGTGAAACCAATGTGAAGAATAATCAAAGTGGCACGCTACCAACATTGCAGGCTACCAGTTCTCAAGAAGATAGCCAAAAATGTGTCAATGCTGTTTCTGGTGTGTTGCCCAACTCCGAATCTAATGGTTCTAAGGATGCTACTACTACTACTACTACTACTACTACTACTACTACTACTACTACTACAACTTCAGCTGCTCTTGATACTTCTGCTACGAGTGCTGTAGAGAAAGCTGAAACTGTTAGTCAAACTGTGGAATCTGCTGATAATGATGTACAGAACACTAAAATATCCCGGTCTGATACCAAAGATTCCATACCTATTATTTCTCCTAAAGATGTTACTGAATCTGAGGCTGTTCAAGATGTGGAATTAGTAGATACCAAAAAGGAACAGAATGATTCAACTATAGTTAAACCGGAAGTCAAAACTGAATCAACCTGCACCGAAAATCATACTGAGGATGTTGAAATGGAAGATGTTGGACTTACTAATGAATCAAAACAAGTCAATGAGGAGGAACAAAGCTATGACCAGTACATGATCAAGGTCCCTGAGGAGGAAATGATTGTTGTTGAACCCGAAGAAGAAGAAGATGACAGTCCTACAATTAATCCTAAAGATTTACTTTGTTTGAAGAATGCAAACAAAGTTGATTCTCTGATTCCCAAGACCGTCCCTCTTCGAAAGAAACACCACGTTCGTGTACCCATGAAATTGTTCATGTCTTATGATAATATGGATGCGGCTTCAAAGGAAATTTTCAATAACCTTTCTATCCAGAAACCCATTAGTAAAATCAACACGCCTTATATCAGTGAGTTTGAATCGTTATCAATTAACTCAGTAACCAAGTTTCTTGCCGCTCCCGACTTGAACCCTACTTGGCAGAGACTGATTATTGAAGTTGACAATAACGAGGAAAAGAATTCTGTATCTCAAAATGACGAAGATGTCGAGATGTCTGATGACTCGAAACCACAACAACGTGCCACTTTATTCAATAACGAGGGATATAAACGTATAATGACTATCAGAGCTCCTCAACCTCCCAACTTGAAGTATCTTGAATTTAGAACTCCGACTATATGGCTTCCTCAAGATGATCATAAATTGCTGAGAATTGCTCGCGAATACCAGTTCAACTGGAATATTATTTCTGCCGCTTTTGTCAATAAAACCACTTTTGGGTATACATCCAATATTGAACGTCGTACACCTTGGCAATGCTTTGAACGCTGGCTTCAACTTAATCCCACTTACTCGCTAACAGAGTTGAAAGGACCTTACGCCCAAGAAGCTATTAAATGGTTTAATGCTTCTGTCAAGTTACAAGCTCACTCCAAGCGACGTATCTCTCCCATGGGTGTCGGTATGGAGTCTCTTCAGCGTGGTCACCACAGACTTCGTTGGGCGAGTATGTTTGAAGCTATTCGTAAGGGGATGAAGATTCGAGAAAACATGATTAGACCTGCTAATCAAATTCAACGTAAACCTATTCAGCCTCCAGATTCTGGTAAACAAGTATATACACCTGAAGAATTGTCTCAATTCAGGTATAACACTGACCATCAAGCATCGCAAAACGCACAACGACAAGCGCAGCATCAATTGGCTCTTGCTAATGGTAAAGTGCCTGTGCCTGGCGTGCCAGCTATTCCTCATGCTGGTCAGCCTGGTACCACCGCCACAGGGTTTGGTCCCAATGGACAACCAATTAATCGTCCTATGGTTGGCAGAGTTGTCAATGGTATCCCCATACCTGTGGCTGGGCTTCCTCATGGTGCAGCGCAGGTCAATTCTCCTGCTACCACACCCATAACATCAAGCCATGCAGCATCTTCTTCTGTCATGGCTTCCGCGAACTCTCCGACAGATCATATAGCTGGGTCTTCCAGAACTATGCAAGGTTTACCTGTTCAAGCTAATCAAATACAGGCACAAGGTAGAACATCTATTCCTGTTCTACCGCCTGGTGTTGTAGGCAACTTTCCGGCCAAGTTGACTCAGGAACAATATCAGCATTTGCTCCAACAACAAAAACTTCGTCAATTACAACAGCAACAACAGCAACAACAGCAACCTCAGCAGCAGCAGCAGCAGCAGCAGCAGCAGCAACAACAGCCACAACAACAGCAACAAGGGTCAGCTTCACCTATTAATCAGCATCAAAATATTAGTACTTCTAGACCGAGTAGTTCTACATCAGCATCGACATCAGTATCTCCTCAGATGCAGAATATTCAGAAATTACAACATCAACAACAATTTGCCAATAGTGATCAAGCTGATTTAAAGACGAGTGTTCAGAGCCAAGTTCAAGTTCCAAGACAAGGGCAAGTTCAAGGACAAGTGCAACCGATTCAAAGATTGGGACAAGGGCAAGTTCCAGGACAAGTGCAAGGGCGTAATCAAGGACAGACGCCAGCTCAACCACAAACTCAGGCGCAGGTCCAGACCCAACTTCAAGCTCAATTGCAAATGCAAGCACAGGCTCAGGCACAAGCTCAGTACCAAGCTCAAGCGAATTCACCGCATCAATTACCGGCACAGCCCAAAGCGCAACATCTACAAGGTCAAAACCCAAATCAGAATCAAATACAGGCACAAGCTCAAGCGCAAGCGCAAGCACAAGCTCAGTTACAGGCCCAACTCCAAGCACAGGCACAGGCGCAAGCGCAAGCACAGGCACAGGCTCAAGCGCAAGCTCAAGCTCAAGCACAGGCCCAACTTCAGGCGCAAGCTCAAGCACAGGCCCAACTACAAGCACAAGCACAACTCCAAGCACAGGCCCAACTGCAGGCTCAGGCACAGGCTCAGGCACAAGCTCAGGCACAAGCTCAAGCACAAGCACAGGCGCAGGCGCAAGCACAGGCACAAGCACAAGCACAGGCGCAGGCACGAGCACAAGCACAAGCACAGGCCCAGTTGCAAGCCCAACTTCAAGCACAAGCACAACTTCAGGCTCAACAGCGTAAATTTTCTGTTCAAAATGTACAAGGACAACAATTGACTTACCAGCAACTGTCTATGATTCAAGCCCAACAAAACCTAATGCCATCCCCAGGCTCTCCTGGCGGACACAATGTTGTTATGTCTACGCAAATGAAGCCCGGACATATCTCACCAGTCATTGCAAACACATCTTCACCAGTAGTTTCCAATGTCAATGTTAATAATTCTGCAAAAATGCCAATAGCTTCTCCAGTTGCAACGACAACAAACGCAACGGTTGCTGCCACTACCAGCTCGAACACTACGCCCACGCCTACACCAACGTCTACACCGACGCCAGCCACCACGAGTGGAAATAGTACTCCTCAAATCCAGGCTGCGAATTTATCTCGAGCGTTTCATTTTTCTACTCAAAACCCTCATGTCCAGACGCTGATGAACCAAATTGCCGAACAAAACCCATCTCTCACATCAGAGCAGGTTTCACAAATTGCCAAAACTCAAATTCACCGGATCTTGCAACAGCGAATGAATGCTGCAAATAGCCCTAACAACAACAACAACAACAACAACAATAATAATAATAATAATAATAGTAATAATAATAATAACAACAACAAAAATGTCAATAATGGCAATGGTAATACCAATCACAACAATTCTGCAAATAGAACACCATCCAATTCGTCTTCTCCGATAATTGCCAATAGTACAGTGCAACAACCTAGTTCTACTGCAAACGCTCAAACCCCAAGAAGTGTAGCGCGACAAATTGCGTCTCCTCAACAATCGTCGCCACCGCAGCAACAGGGTGGACCGGTTGCAGGATTATTTGCCGTGAATTCCAATACCAGAAACATTGCTGTTACTAGCGGGGGAGAGGCCACGGGCAATTTGCAACATCAGGCGCATAACCAACATATACCCCAACAACATCAAATACAACCACAAACACGGCCCTCTACACCCCGCACCACACATTCGCCTATTGTTTCAATGCACAGTCCTCTTGCCACAACATCCAACAGGAATTCACCGTCTCCTTCAATGAGTAATGCCAACATCAATATCAATGGAAATAAAAATGGGAATGGGAATGGGAATGGGAATGGTAATGGGAATGGAAATGGGAATGGAAATGGAAACGGGAACTCTGCTGTTTCCAGTCCTGTTACTACTACCTCTTCTCCGGCAATCAAGCCGAGAGTGATATCTTCTCAGTCGGGTAATAGTACCCCTAGATTAGTATCAAATTCAACCACGCAACCGCAACCGCAGCCACAGCAGCAACCGCAGCCACAACAGCGACAGCAGCAACAACAACAACCGCAACCGCAACCGCAACCGCAACCGCAACCACAACCGCAACCGCAACCGCAACCGCAGCCACAGCAACAGCAGTCACAGCCACAGCCACAGCCACAATCACAGCAACGGAAATTGCAGCAGACCCAGCAGCCGCAACAGCAGTCGCCTTCACAGATGGTGCAACAGCGAACACAGTTGCAACAGCAGTCGCAGCAGCCGCCACAACAACAACAGCAGCCGCAACAGCCGCCCAAACTTACAACATCTCAACCTCCTAGATCCGTTCCTTCTTCGTCATCTGTAAGCTCTTCCCCCGTTGTATCGTCTGCACCTGCACCTGCACCTGCACCTGCACCTGCGCCAGCGCCAGCGCCAGCGCCAGCGCCAGCTCCTACTTCTACTTCTACGCCCTCCCCAACTGTCGCAGTTTCAGCTTCTACACCCACGCCCACACAAACACACGCAGTAGCTTCAACGGCCCTTGCCCCGGCCCCGGCCCCGGCCCCGGCCCCGGCAGCAGCAGCAGCAGCACCCACACCCGTGGCCGCTGGTCCCTCCTCTTCTCCCGTACCTGCACCCGCACCTGCACCCGTACCGTCGTCTACATCTCTTCCTCCTTCTTCTAATCCATGATAAATGCAAACCAAAATTTACCTTTTTCTTTTTCTTTTTCTTTTTCTTTTTTTTGTTTTTTTTGTTTTGTTTTGTTTATATAAAATTGATCATTCCATAGTACATCATGAATGAATTAGTTATTATTAGTATTGTGTATATATATATATATATTAAAAAAAAAATTAAAAAAAAAAAAACAAACACTCCAACTTTTTCTAACCCTTTGTGGGGGAATTGGGGGGGTTACTTATTTATTTGTATTTGTATTTGGGGGTTGTTGTTTATGTGGGGTGCGCACGTGACGGGCTATATAGAAAGGCCCACATTTTGAGTTTGTTTGGGGGAAAGGGGGGGAAAGGTTCTTTTTATTATTATAAATTAAAAGAAAAAAAAAGGGAAACAAAAGGGAAACAAAAGATTACAGTATTACAAGATTATTGTTGTTATTATTGTTATTATTATTATTATTATTTTTTTTTTTTTTTTTTTTTTATAATTTGGGTATTTATATATATATATATATGGTTATGAGGAGAGGGATAGAGAGAACAAAAAAAACGGGGAGTTTAAGATAAAGATTTTTTCTAAATCTTTTGTGAAAAAAAAAAAAAAAAACGAAAACAAGAAGAAAAAAAAAAGCTCAGATTTATACACGAGGAAGAGTAACGACGCCTTCATTTTGGATGACAGAGGAGCCGGCATTGTAGGATAGTTTCCATTTGAGCTTGATGTCGGGGGAGTTGGGCAGGACGTTGCCGATGAGGGTGTGCTGGACGGCGCCGTTCGTGGAGAATCTGGGGAGATGGGTGGAGGACAGGAGGCCGACCTGGATAGAAAAGTCACGCTTGACGGCAAGCATGAAGTTGATGTTGGATATGTCGGAGGTGACCGATTTGTTGGAAAAGGACATGAGGACACGGGCCGACGTGGGGCTGTCGCGGGTGATGGTGCCGGTGATTAGTATCGTACCGTCGTCTAAAAGTGAAAAGGGGTATGCTGTGGGGGGTGCCGCGTTGGTCGACGTTGGTGAAGCTGATGCAAACGTCCACTCGTCCGACTTGGCCTCAGGCGTTGGTGACTTGTACGCGCTGGCAACGCTTCCGGCACTGCTGGCGGGCTTGCTGCCGGTGCCTAGCAGAGACAGATCATTCAGTAGATTGCTGCTGTTATTAGAGGGGGACGAAAGTGAGGGCGAGTGAGTCGATTGTTTTGGCGAGGAAAAGGATTTCAGAATATCATAGTTGGGACCCGCGGAGGGTTGTGAAGGAGAGGATGGCGTGCTGGGCGAGAATAGTGAAGCTTGTGGTTGGGTAGGTGAAGATAGAGATGCAAACAGATCGCCATTCGAAGAGATGCCGTTACCAGTAGAAGCAGAAGAGGGCTTTGAACCTCCAAGACTTAAGCCATTGAGTTGTGATAATAAATCAAGATTCCCGCTGGGAGATGAGGGAGAGGCGGGCGAAGAACTATTGTTAATATTACTAGTAGTGTTATCGTTATTGTTATTGGAATCATCATCGTCACCAAGATCGATAAGAGAAACGGAATTTTCCGAGGGTTTTATTGGGGCCGACACATTGCTGGGTCTATTGATGGTAACAGCTTGGGCCTTTTCAACCTCCTTGTTTTTAAGATAGGTATACTTTTTCAAAAGAGACACAATGTAATCATTAAGAGCGATAAGTTTTCTGACTGATTCCTCGTCATCGTGTTCCTCTTCAATCAACGAGTTGATTTTGGGGTGGGCCGTTTTCAGAGAAGAAACAATATCGACAAAAACGTCATCTTCAGGAATGTCGGCGCCAGGAGTGGCGTTTGAAAGCATTTCATCAATGATCTCAGCCTTGCGACGAACCTTGTCCAACTCCTCGGCAACTTTGGCTCTGTAGTTAGTTTTCTGATCCTGATAGCCAGCCATGACCTTCATGAGGCGGTTGGCTTCTTGGAGATCGGCTTGGGTTCCGCGACGAATGAGTTCTTGAAGCTTAGCTTCTTGGGCATCGCGCTCCTCCTGCTCAAGCTCCGCAGCCGACTTTAAGGTTTCCGTGGGATTAAGAACGGCAGCTTCGGTGGGACTAACCTCAGGGAAAATATAACCTTTACGGTTGAGAAGCCTGTGCATATCGCGGATGTAGCCCAAGTCATCTTTGTACTTGGAGGTGCAGCAGATAGTTTCCCACCATTCTTGAATGGCCTGAAGAATAAGAGTTTGAACGCGAGAATATGTAATTGGTGGTTTCTCAGGGAAGCGCTTCACAAGTTCGTTAAGGAACTCTTTACGTGAGATTTGAAGATGGAAGGGATAACCACAGTTTTTGACACATATATCCAATACCTAAAAAAAACCATTAGATGGACAACAAAACAAAAGTTAGTTAGGTATATTCTAAATTTTTCATTTTGAAAAAAAAAAAAAAAAAAAAAAAAAAAAAAAAAAAAAAAAAAAAAAAAAAAAA
>JAKTYK010000267.1:0-10770 GCA_030578655.1 Magnusiomyces starmeri
TTTTTTTCCACCAAAAAATTTTTTTTTTTTTTTTTTTTTTTTTTTTTTTTAATTTTTTAATATAACCGACGGAGTGTTGTGACCAAAGGGTTCGGTGTTTTCTTCCCCTCTTTTGCTAAGAAAAATTATAAAAGACTTCTAGAAGGAATATATATCAAGAGAAAGAGAGAGAGAGGAAGAGAGATGACGCTTCATTATTACCCGACAATAATATATATTTTTTTACGTCGATCCGACTCGGGTAGACTTTTTATTAGTCCATAACAATTCCGATACCTTTTATTTTTTTATTTTTAGAAAACAAAACAAGGTCTCGGAAACACATCCCGAACCCTTTTTTTTTTTTTTTTTATTTTCTCTCTATTTCTCTCCTCTTCCCCTCTTGTGTGTTGCACAACCACAAAAACTTCGTGGCGCCTTCTTCTCCCAATAGCCGCATGACGTAATTCTTATGTAATATTTTCATTGTGTGGTTTCTTCCCCGGATGGATAGTCATGAACCTTTGCGGTCTGAAGTCTGACTCGTGACTATTTTTACCCATACCACCTGAAACTAGTAACTTTTTTCATGCGAAGTTGCGTTATCAGTTTATTTATTTATTTATTTTTTTTGCACATTCACCATTGAGAATAGAAAATTTCCATTATATATATCTTTTTTATCAATAAATATCATATGCTAATTGTGTAGATAAAAGATATCACCACTTTATTTCTTATAGATAATGGAAGTTCCAAACCTCTTTGTATTATATCCAAGATTACCTGCTGCTTTGGACTCATAAATTTTCCCATTTCCTCTCAACTCTATATTGGTATCTCTGATTCTATTGACTGTATTTTCAAATTGAGTTTGAACTTGGCCAATGGCGAGTTTCACATTGTCAAATCCTCCCTTAATAACAATGCCTCTTTTGCGCGTGTTAACTTCTCGAAAAATGCTGATTTCCGTTTTTGTTTTGAGCCCTACCTGGTCAAACATTTCCGTGATTTGTTGCCGCTCATTAGGCCGTAACCCTTTATCTGGGATAAATCGAAACTCGTAGACATTCTCATCATACCTGGATTTGTGAATGTTTCCATCAGGTATGGGTAACATTTTGTGTGTTCCTGTATAGCCATTATTTTGATTACCAGCATCAACAACTTTATCTCGACCACTATTGCTATTAACATGATTGTTGCGCTTTATGGTGGAGCGAGGCCCCTTTGGTATATTATTATCTACTGCAATATTTGAACTTTCATATCGAGGCTTTTTAGTCGATACTGGTATTTGGTGCCTTGATG
This sequence comes from Magnusiomyces starmeri, assembly GCA_030578655.1. Taxonomy (NCBI): domain Eukaryota; kingdom Fungi; phylum Ascomycota; class Dipodascomycetes; order Dipodascales; family Dipodascaceae; genus Magnusiomyces; species Magnusiomyces starmeri. Next base: position 1,291 of record JAKTYK010000267.1, read on the forward strand.
TCGTTAGATTTTTCGTATTTTTATACTTAACAAAGGGTTTGGAAATAGAAAATACTAAATTATTGGATTCGTTACTAGAATTTTCTTCATCTTGATCTTCACAATCAACACTATCCATCAATGTTCTTTTTGTAGGATTTGGGTTGTATCCATTCAAACTTTCAGTATTCTCTCCATCTTGATCGCAGTCGTTTTTTTCACAAGTTTTGCCTTTTGTTTCATGTTTTTCACCAACGGGGAATAAAGACCACGGTGTTTCCTTGTCAATATGGGTTGTTTGTGAATTATTAAATTGACTATCCCGAAAATGTCTCGACATGGGCAACAGATCAAAGCTAATCTTGTCATCAAGTGGGAATTTGAGGGTCATACCCTCATCATTAAAGTTTTCTTTTTTTTCGTGTTTTTCATTTTCTTTTATGCTATTGAAACAGAATCTCATATCCTCAGAATCATAACTATGAGATTGGCAATGAGTAGTTTGGTGAAACCATGTTTCAGAAGGTTCCCTATTCTCCTTGTTGGCATCATACCCGCCTTTATCTTTATAATTATAATCACCGTAGTCTTGAGGGGTCAATTGCAATGGGTATGTATTTTCATTGTTCTTTGATGCTTCATGAAGCAAATTATCTTTCTTCAAAGAAACACATGATACATCATTTTTTGAAGAACAAGAGTCCTTTTTTAGCAATTTGATATTTCCATCAATTTGAGTCAAGTGTGAAGTTATATTTGGTATTGAAGAAGATTTTAAAGTAACGTCTTCTGATTCAATAGATAGAGTGCCATTATTAGGCAAAAGATCATTGGTAGTGATTATTTCTTCATGGGTTGATATTTGTCTATTATCATAGTTATCAAATTTGCTACTGAGTTGATTATTATGGTGCGGAATATGTTTTTGGGTATCAATTTTTTCTTCATGCTCACAAGCCACTGTAAAATCAATTAAACTTTTAAGTTGTGTCATGCTTAAACTTGGCCTAGGTGAGTAAAAAAGAGTTGGAAAACATGTTCTTGTTTGTTCATAACAATTATAGAAAACCCAATCGGGTAACCTATTTTCTAGGTCATTTATTTCAAACACATATAATAGTTGTTCGGAGGATCTAGGCATCGAGTGTCCAAGCTCAAACAAAATTCCAGGGGCCAAGTATGATGTTAATCCTGGATTTCTTTTAGAATATATGAATGGGAAGCATTTTGAATTGATGTTATTAATTTTGTTAGAAACCAAAAATGTGAGGGATTTTGGATGGACACTTTCAATGACAAGGGTAAGGATCTATAATTGAAACATAAACAAAAGGCATTAAAATAGTAACAAAAAAAAAAAACCTTTGAATATATGTTTTGTGGATGGTGGTAAGAAAAAAAAAACATTTAATTTCAATATATATATATATATATATATATATATATATAAATTTTCATTCCACCCACAATCACACACATTACAGGTTTTTTAGCCAATAATAATACACATCAAGAAAAAAAAAAGGTTATTAGTATACAAATTGAATAACAATATATAAAGATTTATACTTTTACTCACCGTAAAGATTTCACTTTTGGAATTTCCAAAAATAGTCATTACAGAGTCGACACAAGCTATACTCTTGTCAAGAATTACAGTAAGTTGTTGTTTTCTTGCAATATGTTCATTTTTTGATGTTATAAATAGATTCTCAGCATCTAAAGAAGGGTCTAAAGACATAAGTGGGCTGCAAGAATCAGAAGTAGGAAATAAATGGCATTTAGCTTTTACCTTTTGTTTTAAACTAGGTTTGTTAAGGGTATGCTGGAAATTGTCGGTTGTAGAATTTAAAATATCTGATGAAGTTCGAGTAGTCTTTCTATGGCGTCTGATCAATTGACTAATATCGACTTGCTTTTCGTGATTACAAAAGAGTTTGTACGTCTTTGAGAAATCATTTGTGATTGTGGAATTTGAAAGAACTTCATCGATCTTGTCCCATTGAGAAGAAGATAATAACAATCTTAAAAACAGATTTGGGATATTATCAGAAGCGGCACTTTTCTCGACAGGAGAGGCGGTGGAAATAGCCTCTGATGGGGAATATGTCCAGTAGATTTTAGACATTGATGATATACATTAAGAAAACAGAACTACTTGTTACTATATATATATATACAGCATTCAATAAACTTATAAAAGTAATAAAATTAGAAAAAAATAAAAAAATAAAAAAAGGAGAAAAAAGAGAAAAAAGAATGGATATATATATACAAGATCCTCAAACCTTTCTGTATTAAAAAATTAAGTATTATATGAGTAATATTATTTTGAAGTTCCTAAAAAAATACATCTATCTTTTTTCTGATGAGATTTTAAACAAGTAATTGATTTTTTAACAATCTTTTCATAACAATTAAAATTATAATAATAATAAAACCATGCAACTATATTATAAAAGTTATATTATTCAAAAAAAAATCTCTCATAAAAAAATAAAAACATTTACCTTGTAATGAAAATATTAACCTGGCTTATGTATTTATTGTAAATCCCTTTTTTTTTTTTTGTTTTTTTTACAAGTGATTGTATGCTAATTTGTTTGCGGTATTGCCGAAATTGTTCACAATTTTACCTTCGTTGAAATTTAAGACCATGCTTTTAACTTCTGATAAAGAGTACCCAGGATTAATTGACCAAAAGTAAGCTGCAAGACCAGCCACGTATGGTGAAGACATTGAAGTTCCACTCATATACTTATAGGCCTCAATCGAGTCTTTTGCAGAAGAAAGAACAGAGACACCCGGTGCATAAACAGAAACACATGAGCCATAGTTTGAAAAAGCTGCTGGCGTGTTGGTGTAATTGAGTGCCGCAACTGTTAATACACCATCGGTAGTAGCCGCCATATTGGCGGGACCAAAGTTACAGGCATCTGCATTACTATTTCCAGCAGCTGTGACTACCATAATTCCGGCATCAACAGCATTTTGAATGGCCATTGTTCTAGCATCTGAAATAACACCAACTGCTGAGTAGTTAATAACGGCCTTTTGTCCAGGATTTTTGTAATGATCATCAATGATCCATTGAACACCCTTTATGATGTTAGAAATAGCGGCTCTTCTATCTGCATCAATAACCTTGACCGCCACTATATTGGCAAATTTTGCAACTCCAACGTTATGACCAGCCGCGATTCCCGAAATATGAGTGCCATGACCATGTGCATCTTCTTGGTTATTGTCAACAAAGTTCTGGCCCCATCTAACACGGCCAGTGAATTCAACATGATCGGAACGGACACCCGAGTCTAAAATGTATATGGTTGTGCCATTTCCGCCTTGACTCCCAAAGATATAGGTGGCATCATCGGAGCCTGCGGGAGAATCAAATTCTTTATGCGAAATTCTCCCGAGACCCCATGGCGTGTTGTATTGAATGTAAACAAAGTCTTGTTGAATTGTATCGTAAGTTTCTTTTTCAACAAGAGTAACTTCTTCAGATGCCTTGATTTTTTCAATCTCCTCCTTGGTGAAAGAGCCGTGATATCCTGTTATAATTTCAGAGGAGCCTAAATCGGCAGTTGAGTCTAAATTGCTTCTTTTAAAAAATCCCTTAATCCCCGCTGACGTGCTATTTGCGGAATCGCGTTTATTTATCTTGGATCGTTTACTTATGATGTCTGTTAACCATTCATGATGCAAATTCCGCTTTTCTATAGGTGCATCGTTGTGAAAAATGACTATATAATCTGATTCCTCGTCAGTATCACTTTCCGAGTTTGCATCTAGGTTGATTTCTGCAATTTCATCCCGAGGTAGCAGCTGATAAGGATCATCATCTCCAGGCATATGTTCAACTCTAGGAATGTTTGCAGTAAACTCAGTAACTAGAGAAGCAGCCTCTACTAATAATAAACTTTGACCAATTATTGCTAGTGCCCGGATAGTTGTTGAAATCTTCATTATTATTATTACTATTGTTACTTATAAATGATTAGAAGAAAAACTATTTGGGGATAGAGAGATGAATCTAAAAAACGAATGAAGATATGGGGTAAAAGAGCAAGAGTAAGAGAAGATAGATATTATATAAAAAGAGAGAAAAAAGAAGAGAGAAAAAATAAAAAAAGACAAAAAAGATGAGGGATACATTATGATATATATAAAATCAAAAAAGAACCAGGAGAACTTGACAACATATAGTGAGTTTATAAATAAAAAGAAAGTTTTAGCTTGTTGTTTATTTATTTATTTTTTTTTTTAAAAAAAACGTTTTTATGAAAACGAGTAAAGTAAAACCATTACAGGGGAGAATGTGCCAAAAAAGAAAAGAGAAGGCTGAGGGTATTCATATAATCCGGATAGAAAAAAAAAAAAAAAAGGATCATAGATGATAATTATTAAAAAAGAAGATACGGTTTTATATTGCTTAACTATATTTAACTATATATATATATATATATTAATGAAAAATTCATGTCTGGACCTATTTATTTGTATATTCTTAATATACCGTATTTGTAGTCATAATAACATTATTTTCCACTCCTCCACAATTGGAACAATCCCATCGGTCAACGCACGGCTGACAAAGCTTATTATGCTGGCTGGTTGAACTAGAACAAAAAGTGCAGGTACGCACAGGATTACAGTTTGCCTGCGTCAAAAAAGAAACAAATAACTTTTATTACTCTTTTCACCATAGTAAATAAAAAAAAATACTTTATCTTGTCCTTGGTGATGTGTTGCAGGAGTTTCTGTAACCAAACCTGTGTGAAAAGTTTGTCCGTGTACTTACAGATTTTTTTCCCACGAAAAGAAAAGAAAATAAAAGAAAAAGCAAACAGAGTTTGTAAAGGGATAAAAACATGCTTCCTATATATATATATATATATATATATATATATCATTATCTTCTCCCTCATACAAATGATATATTAGATCATAGAAATAAATGGCTGACTTTTATAAAAGCTTCTCGGCCATTTCGATAGTTAAAATACACAGCGGTCATTTATCAAATGCTTTTTTTCTGTCGTGGTTTTCATACAAAATGAGTTTCACGTGTACAATCATTGTATCTAGAGCCAGGTTTTTTCTCTAATTTGACACTTGCCTGATCCTTTTTTTTTTTTAATAAACCACTAAGTATATATAAATTTAACAATCTCGCTTCAACAAAAAAAAAAAAAAAAAAAAAAAAAATCATATTAAATATTTTTGCAAACGAAGACAAAATTCCATAAATACCAATGGTTATCTTTTTCAAAGTTTTTCCCTGCTAAATTATACGTCGTTATTGTTATTATTATCATTAGTACTATATATATTTCATTCATTTTAATTACAAAAGAGGCAAAGAACTATTTACTGAATTGTAAGAAGGTGTCAAAACGTGAATCCCGCTAAAATAAAGGATTTGTTGAAATAAAAGTTAATATTTATAGGAATACTGTCAAGCTCAATCATAACTAAGAACAACAGAGAAACAAAAGCTATTGATGTATCAAAAATGCGAAATCTAACTGACAACCTATATGATATCTATTCCGTCTTGAAAATAAAAGAAAAAAAAATTTAAACAAATCTGACCCTGCTTTTGCTTGTAAACTCCTTCAATTAAGTAAACATAACCTTTTTTTATTTGTTTACTTTTTTCTAAGTTAATCCTACCTATCGTCAATAAAATAGAGAACATACCAAAACGTTATTATCTTTATAATTAGAAACATTTACCTTTTCTTTCAGTAATAACACACACAGCACAACATTACATAAAGCTAAAAACTAAAGATTGTGTTAACATTAATATCCAAGAATGAGAAAAAAAAAAGTACACTTCTACAAGACTTTAGATGACAGTTACACAAACAAAATACATTAATATCCTTGCCCATTTTGGTTTTTTTCGCCGTTTATCTTTTTTAATAATCTATGTATAGAGATATATAGATCAAAAAAAGTATTTATATATGTCAAATTAATTAGAAGGGAAAAAAATTCTTTATTTATTTGTATTAAAGTTCATACACGTATATATTTGTCTATAGGTTTTATGCAATATTTTTTTTTAAAAAGTTAAAATAACACTCCTTGCCTATTCCTTGACGACCAAAAAAAAGACGCAAGGGAAACTATTTTAAAGGGATCAATTTTTTTTATTCATTTCTTCCTCTGGATATTGAGTAATATATTTTAATTATCGTAGTGACTTAAATTGAATGAGTTGACTTTGGGGGAAAAATATAACCAAATATCTACTAGATAATAGTAAGAAAAAACTATCTAATAATCAATATCACACTTTCAATAAAGTTTGTACTAATTTTGTTGTTATTTACAGTACGTCGACAGTTTTCATTTTGTTTACAATATTAAAAAGAAGTAGATCGTATATATTTTTTCAAACTTTTTATTTTCTTACTAAAATCTCACTTTATTTTTTTTGAACTATTAATTTCTTGATAGATTGAAAAAAAAAAAATTCCATCAGCTCATTAAAAAAAACTTATGTTTCTAGAAAAAAAAAGGCAACAAGTTGATAAAAAGACTCTATTCAATATTAAGTCTTTGTATGATACTGTTTCTATACTTCAACATTAGAGATAAGCCACTTTTTTCATTTACTTGGAGTATAATGCCTCATACTATTTCATTCATTGTGTATTAACTTGTACGTTTTTCATTTTACTTTAAATAACAAAAAGTGGAACACTTTTAATAAATGAAGCAAAATTAAAAAAAACCAGTAAAGAAGAAAACATGACATTTTTTTTATTTCTAGTATTTAAACGTGATAGATTTATGTATTATATTAATATGATATGTTTTTGTTTTCTCAACTTTCAAATTCTTTTCTTCTTGATTTAATCGTCCTTTATACTTGTTCAAAAATACCTTTCTAAACTCAGGTTTGCAAACACAGTAAAACATTTTAGTTTTACATTTCACATTCAATAAATGGCTTGAAAGTGGGTTTTCCCCTATTAGTATGGATAATTAATGTATTTGCTGTTAAAGAAGACCCTTCTCTTCAAATTCGTACCAAGAATGATAAATCTTGAATCATGATTTCACATCTCCAATTTTCTTTTGGTCCAAGAAATATATATAAATACTTTGTATAATATGATTTCTTTTTTGTAAGTTTTTATTTACCTTATTTTTTTCGAGAAGGGAGTAAACCTTAACTTTATAAAAAAGAAGTGAAATTTCTAACACTTTTCAATCAACTATTTAAATAAATAAACAAAGGGATCAAAATTTTAATTCATTTACTATATATCCTTTGATTAACATATAATGAAAAAACTCCAAAATACTGATATATGTGATATTGCCTAATCCATAACGTATTTTTTTTAAAAAAATAAAAAAAAAAATAAAAAAAAAAACTTTCTTTAAACTGATAACAATAGGGATACTTCATGGAAATAGTGTTATTAAACATCAATAATTGAAAATTGTCATCATATTCTAGCAGCTTGTAATTATAATATTTTTAGTTAAGTTCGCTAGTCTGTAGGTGTTCATAAGACTACCATTCGTTTTATTTAACGACACCTAATGAATATGTATGTTTAATAAAAGAGTTCTAGCGTTTGAAGATTAAAAAGAAAACGAAAAACAACGCTTTAAGTTATTTTTATGTCTTTTCTTTCTTGGTAAAGTTTGAAGAAAAAAAACCATGTTTAAATGAAATCATAAATACTATTTTTTTTTTTATTCTAAAACTCATTAGAAATCTAACACGAAGAAGAGTATATTCTGCAAAAAAAAAAAAAAAAAAAAAGTAAAACTATTGAGAAAAATCTTTTTTTCAGTAAAATTTTTTAAATTTGTATATATAAAGTTTAACGAACTCCCAGAACTATTTAAAAAAAAGGCGAAAGGCTTTTTTTTTTTGTAAAATCCAACAGGAACCAAGACAACGAAATAAATTACAAATAAATAAGCAAAACCAACATACTTAAGAATGTGAAAATAAAGAAGAGAACACCGTGGTCAAAACGAAATAATTATTGTTAGCCATCTGTTTTTAATTTTGTTAACATTAGGTATAAACAACACAAGAGTAAATTCCAAACGTCATATTGGAAATAGAGCCGCTCATACGGAAACAATGAAAAATAGATAATTCTCGAAGTGTAAGAAAAAAAAAAGCCCTTCTTTGTTTATAATTTTTTTTTCCCCTTTCTGGACTAAGGATATCAGTATACCAGGATGCATGAACTTCATCCTCTATAACGTATTTTCTTATGTTATTATGTCAACAAGTTAATGAGTAAAGGCTCTCAAATTTTGAATCAATTGCTATTATTAAAAGCTATATAAAGACCATGTGATTTCATATTAATCAACATAACAACAAATTAACATAAATACTTTAAATAGCGTTTCCTCATTGTTTATTTTGTGTTTAAAAACTCAAACAATGACCCAAGCTTATCAATGACATATTTAGGAACAACTGGTGGTTCATTAGCTGGACTGAGATCTTCTTCCTTAGTGACACCACTCAACACCAAAAGAGTTCCTAAACCACCATTAGTTCCAAAGGCGATATCAGTATTCAAACGATCACCAACCATACAAGCTCTGGAAGGATCAAATTGGAATTTAGCTTTAATACTATCCATCATAGCATCAGAAGGTTTGCCGAGAGATATGGGTTGTCTTCCAGAAGATGTAACCAAAGTTCCAACAATAGTTCCAGCACCGGGCAAGAGTTTACCATGGGTAGGGTACGTGGAATCAATGTTGGTAGCCAAAAAAATGGTCTTTGGATTTTGAATTTGAATCAGAGCATTTGCAATCTTGTAATAAGTAATGTGAAAATCCAAACCACACAATACAGCACCGATAGAAGGATCATACTCCAGAGCCTGTATTTGCTCATCAGAAGCTTCAACTATACGGAGGCTTGGATCAGTACCACCAACAAAATTGATGCCAACCTCTTTAAGCTCCTCTTCCATCCCGGCCTCTCCAACAATCAAAACCTTTTTATCTTTGGGGAAGTTTAATACCTTTGAAAGATAAACAGCAGAGGAATAGGCCGAACCAAAGATTTCATTTTCGCTGACGGTGAGACCAAACTTTTCAAATTTCTTGGTGTAGGCTTTGCGAGATTTAGTAGAGTTGTTGGTAACAAAAATAAGCCGTTTACCTTTTGATCGTAAAAGCTCAAGAGTCTCAACGACGGAAGGTAAAAGATGATTACCTGACCATAAAACGCCGTCGCAATCAAACAGAAAATCGTCGTATTTGGCCAAGAACTCCTCGACCTGTTCAGGGGTAGTAATCTTTACTGGACCAGTCATTTCTAGTTAATGATAAGTTTTAATAAAAGAAAAAAGAAAAAAAAAAAGGTAAAGAAATAAAATGCCTAATTAGAGAAAAGAACTTCTTTTTTATATAAAATCTATATACTATGAGAAAATAATAATAATAATAATAATAATAATAATAATAATAATAATAATAATAATAATA
>JAKTYK010000268.1:0-10764 GCA_030578655.1 Magnusiomyces starmeri
TGTTGTTGTTGTTGTTGTTGTTGTTGTTGTTGTTGTTGTTGTTGTTGTTGCTGTTGCTGTTGCTGTTGCATGATGTTGAGAGTATTTGCCGGAGAGGTTGGGAACTGTCGTAGAGATTGAGATGCTGTTGCAGGACTTGTGCCGGTGCTATTAGCGTGAGGACTTTTGGAGTTTATGGTGGGACTATTAATATTATTTGAGAGCATCGGACTAGAAGTTTTTGATGATAATTGATTATCCGGTGAGTTTTGTGTGCTATTATTTTGATGTAGATGTTGCTGCTGCTGTTGTTGTTGTTGTTGTAAATGTAGTTTTTGCATCTGTAATTGCTGCTGCTGTTGCTGTTGTCGCAATTGTTGTTGCTTCAAAGCCTCTTGCCGTACAACAATTTCATTACGACGCCGTTCCAGCTGCCATTTCGCTATTCTACACTCGACCTCCATTTGATCCAAAGCTTGGTTAAACCTGAAAAAAGATTGATCAATTTCCTTTTTAATAGGGAACGGCTGGTTAGGAATTACCACATTACCTCGAGAGTTGTTTGAAAGGTCCATTAAAATTATACCGGCAATGATTAACGTCATATTGAACGATTCCCGAAGACGTTGGTCGGCGGGTAAAGGGGCATGTATAGTTTGGGGAGGAGAAGACGATGATGAGGGTGCTGAAGGAGAAGAAACTGAGGGAGGAGGGCTTGATTGGCGTTGGAGTTGAGCTTGAGCAAAGGAGTTGGGGGAAGGATGAAAAGATTGAGGAGACTGTTGATTTTGATTTTGATTTGAGTTTTGATTTTGATTTTGATTTTGATTTTGATTTTGATTTTGATTTTGATTTTGATTTTGGAGTTGTTGGCGCTGTAATTGTTGGATCTGGTGTTGGCGCTGTAGATGTTGCTGTATTTGTTGTTGATGTTGCGAATGCTGTTGTTGCTGGTGTTGTTGTTGTTGCAATTGGAGGATCTGGTTTTGATTTTGGTGCTGTTGTTGCTGTTGTTGTTGTTGTTGATGGAGTTGTTGCTGCAGCTGTTGTTGCTGTTGCTGCAGCTGCTTTTGTTGCAACTGCTGCTGTCTGAGTTGTAGCTGGTACTGTTGTTGATGAAGAAGATGCTGTTGAGCGAGTTGTGGGGAGATAGTTGGGTTGTTGTTGTTGTTGTTGTTGTTGTTGTTGTTGTTGTTAATGTTGAGCTGGGATGGCTGCAACGGCTGCTGGAGCTGCTGCTGGAGCTGCTGAGCGGGAGAGCGCTCAATTTTTCTTCTTTTTGCCATGAGAAGAGATTAGAGAAGGAATAAGATGAATTGAAATCAATAGATAAAAGGGCAAATAAAGAAGATGGATGTATTACACCAATCTAATATAGATATATTAGATATAACTATAAATATATTTTAAATAAAAAAAAAGGTGGTGATAATGATTTTAAATGGAGGTTTTAGAAAAAAAAAAAAAATAGTTTATTGTTGATGGTGGTGGTGTTATTTCTTAAGTCGTATGTACTAATATCTAAAGTTTATATATCACGGGACTATCTATTATAAGTCACATGTGTATTTGTGCTAATATATGTGGTCAATAAAATAAAATAAAATAAAATATGCGCATCGAAATTCCAGCCAATCAACAATCGCCAGTGCCTTTACCCTAACCCTGGTGATGTTTTTGTCCAATAAACCTTCTATATAACCGTGTATATATATATATATATATATATAACTATATATAAATAAATACTAATACTACTTCTATTACTATTCTATTACTACTATTATTACTATTTTTTTTTTTTTTTTTACTCCTCCTCCTCCTTTTCTGGCTTTACCACCACGTCCTTTTTTTTTTTTTTTTTTTAAACCCGTTTTTTTTTTTTTTTTTTTCCCCTTCATCCACACATTTCTTTTCAACTCTCAATTCACGATATTCACAATGTCCTTTTTGGCCCGTTCCGTCGCTCGCAAGGCTTTCCCCGCCATCGCCCGTCCTTCTATGCTCATTGCCAGACGTGGCTTTGCTGAAGCTGTTCCTGCCGACAAGCTCAGACTCTCTCTTGCTCTTCCTCACGAGGTATGTCATCGCATTTGGCTTTATTTTTTATTTATTTACTTTTCGTGTCTAATACAATTTTTTTTTTTAAGACCATCTATGATAACGCTGATGTGTAAGTTATTTATTTCATTTTGTCATATAATATGATTATAAGGATGTTATTGTTGTTGTCATTATTTGTCGAGAAATCCTTAAATTACCGCTTTAGTTGTTACTTATTATTCGGAAATCCTCGTTATTTTACATACAACAGCATATTATATATATATATATATATATATCGGCACATTTACTTTCTTCAATTCAACTCAATTGTTTTTGATATCGGTCTTAATTGTCTGCCAGATTATCTTTTGGTCATTGTTATGGATATATTTCAAAGAATTATACGAAAAATCCAAAAAAAAATATGAAATTTCTGTTTTTATCAACACAACATACCAGTTTCAATTGCTCGATAATACTTTATCTTTTATTTTCATAGTTTATTTTGTTAACCACTTTGTTTTTTTTTTTTTTAGCGTTCAAGTTAACATTCCTTCCACCGCTGGTGACTTAGGTATCCTTGCCGATCACGTTCCCACCATCCAACAACTCAAGCCCGGTATTGTCGAAATCATCGAGTCCAGCGGCAAGTCCGTCCAATACTTTGTTTCTGGCGGTTTTGCTACCGTTTCCGAGGGTTCCAAGATTGCTGTCAACGTTGTTGAGGCCTTCCCTCCTGAAGACTTCTCTGCTGAGGCCGTCAAGAACCTCACTGCTGAGGCCCAAAAGAACGCCACTTCTTCTGATGAGGTTGTTGCTGCTGAGGCCAAGATTCAACTCGAGGTTCTTGAATCTCTTGCTTACTACGTCAAATAAATGGAAAAGAAAAAAAAATTTTTTTAATATTTTCCTCATTTAGATACTAATTTACATACTTTTTTTTTTAACGAACTCAATTTATGCTATGTTTATCATTCTCTATTATTATTATTATTATTATTTATTTATTTATTTTGTTTGTTTGTTTTATTCTCGTTTAACATTTATGTAAAGAACGAGGTTTATTTTGTGAGAAAAAACTACAATTTCTCATTGTGATCGAATAATAATGCGTAGTTTTTTTTTTTTTTCGGTGGTTGGTTGGTTGGTTGGTTGGAAAAAAAAAAAAAAAAAAAAAAAATTAACGTATTGCTTAAAATGGTCAGTCATGTGATATCACGTGGTGAGTAAACAAGACCTGGAGCCGACAACGATTCTCCGGGGGAAACAAATTTATTCAAATATTTTTTTTTTTTTAACAACTCCTTCAATGTGATTCTGTATTCAATGACAAAACGATTTACTCAGAAAAAATAAAATATAATATATAACCAGTTTTTTTTTTTTTTTTAAGGAAAATGGTTGAAAAGTTAAATAATTTTACAAATGTGTGTATAAATATTATACATTCATTTGTTTGTTTTTCTCTCTTTCTTGAATTTAGATATTGATTATATTCAACTATTCAATATTCAACTTTACCTGATAAAAAAAAAATCTTTTTTTTTTTTTTTTTGGTAATTGTAACGATAAACATTGTCATAATACATAATCCATGATTGCACAAATATCAAATGAGAAAGAAATTTGTTTTGGAAACGGTGGATCCAAGACTGATCTGAAGCAAGATGAAGAGCTTCAACAACAGCAACAAATACTAGAAAAAAAAATTGAAGATGATAACGGTGGTGTTATATACCTTGTGGCAGGAGACGGTGGCCGGGTGGAAGTGTCACGGGCAGCTGTGCGGCAAAGTAGGGTGCTCGAGGGTGCGGTAGTAGGGGTTGGCAAGCTTAGTTTGGCAGGCAGGCACACAACGCCCGTGGAAATCCCCGTCAGAGGAATTGACACGGGGCTGGCAATAAAGCTGGTGGAGTTTATGGAGTACCACAAGAACGATGAGATTGAAGACGACAATGATGAAGATAACAGTGACGATGACGACATGGACCACAAAGGTATAGGCATGTGGAGATCTAGGAGAAAGAAAAGAGCAAAAGTGGTCGATGGCAGCAGTGAGAATGAGGAAGACAGCGAAGATAGTGACGATTATGAAAGCGATTATGATGAAGACGAAAGTATAGAAAGGGAAGAAAGCGAATTGGCTGCCGAAGCTAGGAAATTGAAGCGGGAAAGTGCAAAGCTGCTGGGCCCGTACGATCAAGGGAGACTGAGTGGGCACATGAAAAAAAGGTTGAGTAAGAGGCCCTTTTGCCGCAGAATCAAGCGCAGCACTAACATACTCCAGTGGGACTACGACTATGTGGGCACGGACGGAGATGTTATGCGGGTGCTGCTAAACGCAGCAAACTATCTCGACATTCCACGCCTCTTGCACGTGTGCCTTAAGATGATGGCCAACTTTATCAAGCATACCTCAAACCTGGAGGACCTCCAGGCATTTATGGGCGTCAGGGGAGAGCAGCCGCTGGACGTTACCAAGCACGGGTATCTCAAAACAGACACTGAGACGGACCGCAAAATCAAGGACCATTTCTACAAGCGCCACTACTGCTTACGCGAGAACGTAGACACTCTCGACCACAAATCTCTAATGGACGAGCAGGACATGCTCGAGCAAGACAGAGTGCAAGATCTTTTGGACGCTGCCGGGGATGAGCCCGTTGACGAGAAGGACTTGGAGGTCTACAAATACGTTTGTCCCACCGAGGGCATAGAAAACGAGGAAGAAGAGGGTGACGAGGAGTACTACCAGTATGAGGAAGAACAATATCTTGTTCCTGACGCAGACAATGTCTTTGAAGAGGGCGAGTTTGACTCCGACGAATTCAACGTGGATGAAGACGAGGAATACATGATAATTGACAATGACTTTAACGAAAAAGATTACGATGACGATGATTACCAGTTTGACATTAATTATGGGGAAGATGAACAAGGTAATAATACTGTGGAAGAAATAGATGACGATGACGATGACGATGACGATGAAGAAAACATCAACCCTCACAGTACAGATATGGAAACCGAAGTTATTGATTATATCATTTATCTCAACAATATCGAAATTATGAATAATGCCCTTGCCAATGCCCATCTCGATATTTTTGGTGATCACAATGACGAAGATGAAGAGGAAGAGGAAGAGGAAGATGATTCATTTGAATATGAAATTTAAATAGGTTAAAAAAAAATTTTTTTTTAAATAAATAAATAATCAATGTGTATTTCATGATATATATATATATATATATATGCTTTGCTATGAAACCTTCCGTAGCCACTGTGGAGCAAACTCGGTATCATATTCAATGACCTCTTTGAATCTTTCAATAAACTCGAGATCAGCGTCCGATTTGCCATTGGCAAACTTTATGTATTCGTCAAAAGTGGTGGCCAGAGACCAACCCTGCAGCAAGACCCTCATGACGCCAACCAGCACGCCGATGCGGTGCTTGCCCTTGTTGGAGTTCAAGAGCACGGGCAAATTTCTCGTGTCAAGAATGATCTCCAGCGTCTGCTTGATAACGTCCTTGTTGTTTTCGCGAAACGGCTCCTTGGCCGAGGGCTGGTGGAAATGCACCAGCCGGATGTTCTGCTCGCGCGCCCACTCCTGGTACCGCTGCGAGATCAGCACGCTGTTGCCGTCCTTGTTCTTGTCCTTGCTCGACGGCGGGTCGCCAATGTACACTATCGTCTTGAGCTTCAAGTTCTCGATGAACGGGTAGTTGATCTCCAGCGGGTGCCCCGACCGGTACACGTCCTCCGCAACCAGCGCAAAGTTCAGCGGCGGCACCAGCAGTTTCACATTGTACAGCCGAACCGCCTGCTGCTGCTGCTGCTGCTGCTGCAGCTGTAGTTGTAGTTGCCCCGTACACTGCCGCCCGGGCCCCATCAGCCCAGCGTGCTCCTCCTCCTCCTCCTCCTCTTCCTCTCCTGCACAGGATCTTTCACATCCCCCGCATCTCAACAGCTCACTCCCACTCCCGTTTCCTTCTATGCTGTTTGTGTCAGGCGGCCGCTGTCGCTGCTGCTGCTGCTGCTCTTGCTGTTGCTGTTGCTGTTGCCGATGCCGCCCTTGTAATTCCTCTAGCACCAGGGCCTCCTGCGCCCGGTCATGATCCTGCCCGCCCTCTTTGCCCTCCAGATCTAACAAACCCACCTGTTTGGCTATATCCTCTCCCGCATCTCTGGTCCCGTCCCCGGCTGGCCCCACCCCCGATCCTCGTCGTATTATCTGTCCCGGATTATCGTCCGACATGTGCTGGTACAACTGTCTGTGACTGGAAATGTATCATAAGTATGCAAAGATGTATATATATGTATATATGTATATATATGTATATATATATATGTATATATATATATATATATATATATATATGAATGAATTTGTACTAATAGAATAGATGGATAGAACTAAAATACAAAGGGGAAAAAAACTGGTTTTTTGGAGATGTAGCAGAAATTTCCCGTTTTGTGTGACAAAATATATATATATATATATATTATCTGCACGTGCTAGGTGTGTGTAATTGTCCCCTCCGGTAAAAATATATTTCACACCATTGAACAAAACAAAAATTTTAAAATAATGAGAATCTATGATATATATATATATATATATATATATATATATATATATATATATATATATATATATATATATATCATAGCATAGCATATGCCATCTAGATAAAAGTAAACAGAACTAAAGGCAGTTTATTTTGCAGAATCGAGTTTTCTGTTGTAGGAAAAAAAAAAAAAAAAAAAAAACACGCATTACTCCATTGTTCTATTATATAATAAAAGCGCCAGGACTTGAATATAGTTGATATATTATTGAAAAATAAAGTCATGTTCGGAATAACGTGACACCCGGTAAACATACCGGGGCTTCGGGTATCTGTTCTTCGGGACATTGTTGACCTTTTTTTTTTTTACTATTAGCCCTTCAAACAATTGTACCACTAGACATTGATAAGCCAACCCACTAAGAAACTTTGTATATATATATATATTTTTGAAAGATGGAAAAATAGAAAAAACTTCAAATTGAGGGCAAATGGGTTCCTAAAGTTGAATACAATTCCAAGATATGCAAACATAAATGAGATTGTTTCCTTTCTTTTTTCTTTTTAATTTATCACAATAGTCTCACCGCCTCCTCTATGCTCTAGATTCTTTTCGGGCCCGTCCAGAACAGTGTCTGGGGCCAAAGGCACCCCGCACAGGTACCTCAAAATAAGAAGCGCGCCCGGCTTGGATATGACTACAGACTTTTCGCGGCAGTACGTGCTGGCCACACAATCGGGACACCCCCACACACAAGCCCGACAGTTTTCCACCCGCTGGCGGGCCAGGTTCACGATTGTCTCCATGTTGTTGTAGAGCTTGAGCATTATTCCCAGCGACGACGACGAAGTGCTTCGTGCTGCACCCGGATCGGTCTTGGTTGCCGACGTTTCGTAAAAAATCAGCTGCGCCGGCCGCTTGCGCTGCGTGCTCCCGGTCTTGAACTCCTTCTCCGGAGCCTTGCACTCGGTGCCCACGTCAGCCTCGCTGCACAGGTGGGAGACGTTGCCGGGCACCAGCGCCAGAATGGCGTGCGACGCGGCATGGATGGCCGCCGCTACGGACAGCGACTTGTCGGCAATGACGGTCAGCAGAGCGCCCGGCAGCGGCACCCACGCCCCGGGGCTGTGCACCGAGTAGAGGTGCTGCTTGGGCTCGGCGATCTCCACCGACTCCAGTAGCCGGCTGTACCCCCCGTTCTTGCCCTTGCCCTTTTTGTAAAACGCAAACACAATTGTGTTTTGGCTCACTACGCCGTACATTACAGATACCGGCGGTGTTTTCTGCTTCTCCTTCTTGCTGCTTTCAGCACCCGTAGACAAACTGCGCGAGTACTGCAATAGATATGGATCTACATCAGTGTAGTCCCGCGTCTTGGTGATGTAGTTTGCCCGTGTTCTTCGCACTTGCGCATACCGTTGAGTAATGTCCAAGTACTCGATGAGATACGAGTGTCCCTGAGAAATGAATATCCCCCCCTCATAGAGTGTGAATGGGACTCTCTCGATCTCAATGTTCTCCAGAACCCGGCTCACACTGTCCGTGGTGTCAATAACGACATAGGACGTGTCTTCATTGTTGTTAATGTTGGATCTCAGCGACAAAGATGAGGCCGGAAATGGCATGTATTGTGAGGCAGGGCCATAAAAAACAAACTCGTCGCTCTCTCCATCACTTATTGGGACCAGGTTATGTTTAACTACTTTTTCAAACAAAGATTCGTGAGGGTATTGTTGTTGTTGTTGTTGTTGTTGTTCACATTCAAAGTATTTGGAATCAAACTCAATAGAAATGGGCATTTCGTATGAAGCGCATTGTAAATGCAAGTTCAAAATCTCCTCATTGTCCAGCAGGAGCTTAACCTCCGGGTTCTCCTGGGTTAATATTTCGGAGGGGTTGGCCATGTAATATTGGTCAACCGGTCCATTACTTCCAATCAGTATTGACAGCGCCGGGTTGCCTCTGCGGCCTGCTCTTCCTGCCTGCTGTCTCAAGTTCGATATTTGGTACGGGAACCCCAGGTGCAGTGTAACGTCCATTTGGCCAATGTCCAGCCCCAGTTCCAGCGCGGACGTGGAGATCAGCCCCGTGAAACACCCCGTCGACATTTTGTACTCAATTTCTCGTCGGTCCGACGTACAGTACCCCCCGCGGTACGACATCACTTTTGATTTCAAGTGGGGGTACCCCCTCACCTCCAATTCATGTTGGACGGCCTTCATCAAAAGCTCGCATTCCTGGCGCGTCCGGCAAAAGGCAAGCGTTTTGACATTGCGTAGCAACAGTTCCACAAACAACAGCGTGCCGTCGTGGATGGGATGCAGCCTGCTGTAGGGGCCCTGGACAGACTTGTTTGCTGGCGGCGAATTCCAAACAGCCCAGTACTTTGTTCCGCAGGGCGCCCCATTCATGTCTGCTCCAATTACCGACACCTGGTCGTCGGTTAGAGCAAACAGGGTCTTTAAAAGATGCTGGCTGTTGCTGATTGTTGCCGAGCACGACACGATCTGGATATCTGTGTTGCCCAGCTCCGTGCATATTCGTTTCAGTCTGCGTAGCGTGTAGGCCACGTTGGCGCCAAAAATCCCCGAGTAGATATGAATCTCGTCGATGATTAGGTACTTTAGCGACTTCAAAAAGGGTTCCCAGTGCATCCACCTGGGCAAGATGTCGGCGTGGATAATGTCCGGGTTGCAAAACAAAACATGGGCATTGTTCCTCAAATGTTCGCGCTGTTGGTGGTTGGTGTCTCCGTCGTAAGTGTCGGCACAGACGGTGTAAGTGTTTCCAAAAAGCAGCCCGGACAATAGTCGAAACGACCGCAGCTGGTCTTGGGCCAACGCCTTTGTGGGGAACAAGAAAACTGCCCTTGGCGCCGGGGTTTCGTCAATTGTGCTGGCACTGCTTGTTTTGTATTTGTAAAATTCCTTCAAGACGGGGAGCTGGTAGATTAGTGACTTTCCGCTCGAGGTCTCTGTAGCAACCACGACGGAGCGCCCGCGAGCAATAGCTTGCATGGCCAACGCCTGGTGGCGGTAAAACTTGACTTCATCCGTGGGGATGTTCCAAAACTCGGATAGAGCTTGAATAAAGATCTCTGGAAGTGGATGTTTGGCCTTGTCGTTGTCCGAATCAGAATCCAAATCCGAATCCAAATCCAAATCCAAATCCAAATACTGGGCGCTTCTCGGAGGGGTGGAGAAAAGTCCGTTTGGTACTAGTTGGTCTTTGTAGAAGGGCATAAGCTTGACGAGACTCAAAAACTTGGGTGGATCAAAGTCAGCTACGTCACCGGAGTTGTCGTCGTTATTGTTGGTCTGTGCCTCCAGCAGCAGCAGCAGCTGCTGCTGCTGCTGCAAAAGTTGATTCTCGGGTATTTTGCTCGCCTGTTTCTCAAGTTCGGCCCGCCAGTGGTCGGAGTGGGCTGTTATGAATTCGGACAACCGAGAGATGAATAGAGACTTGATTTGCAGCAGCTTTGCTCGGGTGGTTGTGGCCGAGACAGAAACCTGTTGCCCTTCAAACCTGCCAATCTCCAAAACGATTTTGCCGTTACCAAGAGCCGAAGACTGGTGGTGGTGGTGGCCAAGGTCGCTGAACTCGTCTGCGTATTTGTCCGGGCCCAGCGTGAAAGACACATGAGGCTGGATGATGGCCATGATCTGGGCAACGACATCATTGACCGAGAGCGTGTTAGTGGCACTTTCAGAGCCATTTTTGGTGTCCTGGGGAAGCGAGATCGACGATAGCGGGATTTGATACGACGGCAAGCCGTCGTCGTTTCTGGGCTTGACGGTTTTCTCGAGAAAGATGCAGGAGTATATGATGGAGACAAATACCTTTATGAGTAGATCCCGGTGGCAAGCGTCTGGCACGCAGGAACCCTTTTTGGACGGTTTCAAAGGATCAGCAGGGTCATCATCATGAGGTTTTCGTTTCATGATTTCTGGCTGATACTCATAGAGATTATTGGTTGTTGTTGTTGTTGTTGTTTTTATATAGAGAAAAAAAAAATAATAATAATAATAACGGGCGCGGGCAAGGAGAAAAGTACTTTATAAACGGAACCGTGTGCGGCTGTGCGCTAGATATCTTTATCTTTGAAATATAAATATTTACTCCTTTTTTTTTTTTTTTTTTTTTTTTTTTTTTTGTTTTAAAGTT
>JAKTYK010000269.1:0-10730 GCA_030578655.1 Magnusiomyces starmeri
GCTGTTGCTGTTGCTGTTGCTGTTGCTGTTGCTGTTGCTGTTGCTGTTGCTGTTGTAACTGTTGTAACTGTTGTTGCTGCTGCTGATTCTGTTGCTGGGGAGAGTCAATTGAGGTACCGGAGATGATTCCTGGCGCAGACGCGTAGGCCAATGTCTTTGGAGGTAAACAAAAGAAGCGTTCTGATTCAATTAAGATGGAATTGTCGGCAGTTAGGTTCTCATCCTTGAGCCTCAATACCACAGCGCCCGCCCCTGCAATGTAGGCAATGTTATTTTTCGAAACAGAAAACCCAGCTGACGTCGATACAGTTGTTCCTATGACTCTCTTGACAGTCAATTGGGGGTGATCCAACGCACGGCGTCTGTACAAGGTGTTATTAACAACGGTGCCTGGAGACGAGGATCCTGTGGAGTGAGAGGGAGTAGGTGTCGATACATTGCTGCGTATGGATATGGTAGTGTTAATGGGCGAGTATGAAGACGGACTCTTCAAGGGAGCCGATGTTGGCAAGACCGACGACGGTTGGGGTGACGAAGTGGTAGCCCCTGAATTTGGTCCAGAGCTGTTGTGGTGTGGGGGGTTGGAGACGCGGGGCCGCGAGGAATTGGCCGCTCCCGACGATCTTGTGCGGTCCGAAGGATTATGAGGAGACGCTGGGACCGTGGCAGTGGACATTGTCTAGATGAAAGACAAGCTAATAATATATAGATACATGTATTTAAAAAGAAAGAAAGAAAGAAAGAAAACGGGATCTTTTCGTATGTTGTTTTTTTTTTTTTTTTTTTTAGGGAGAAGGGAGGTGTAGGGACAGAATGGGAGGGCTGGTTTATATATAAATATGATATCACGTGCACACATAGTCATTTATTCACCGTCGTCATTATCATCACTATCACCGTCGTCATCGTCATCGTCATTATCATCGTCACTATCATCATCATCATCGTTAGCATCGGCATCAATCGTCATTGTCAATGGCCAGTAGCAGACAAACTTTAACTCCAAAAAATCCCTTAAAGTTTAAACAACCCTTTGCCAGTTTTGTCGATTGCTTTCCCGTTGTTTCGTTTGCTCTCGTCACTGCACATCCCCTTTTTTTTTTTTTTTTTTTTTTTTTTTTTTTTTTGGTCATGTCTTCTCAAGAGTCTTCTGCCCATCCGATTCAGCCCTTTCACATTCCCAAATGGATCAAGTTCATTGCCGGGTTTTGCGCCTTTTCCTCCATTCTCGTCTCCCTAACGCTTATTTTTTTGCATCTCAAGAACTACAGAAAGCCCCAGGACCAGCGGCTCATCGTCCGCATACTGCTGCTTCTCCCCCTCTATGCTCTCTCTAGCTGGTTAGGCCTCACCTCCGCCTCGGGATCCTCCTTTTTGGACCCTTTCGAAGAGGCTTACGAGGCTCTTGTCATATACACCTTTTTCTCTCTCCTCACAAATCTTTTGGGTGGAGAGAGAAACATCGTCACATCGACGCTAGGGCGTCCTCCCAAACCGCATCTTGTTCCCTTCAATTACTGTCTTAGTCCCATCGACATATCCGATCCCTACACCTTTCTATACATCAAGCGAGGAGTGCTGCAGTACGTTTGGATCAAACCAGTTCTCAGCTTGGCAATACTGATCATGAAACTGACTGGGACGTATCAAGAAAACTATTTGAGCCTGAAATCAGGGTATATGTGGATAGGAATCATCTACAATGTGAGTATTTCTGTCTCTTTGTACTCGTTGGCCTTGTTTTGGTACTGTTTGTATGACGATCTGGCCCCCTTTAATCCCTTCCCCAAGTTTGTTTGTATAAAAGTGATTATCTTTTTCTCTTACTGGCAAGGTGTGTTGCTCTCCGTGTTGGTTTGGCTCGGGGTCATCCATGATGTTGGTTACTACACACCAAACAATGTTGCTACTGCAATACAGCATACCCTAATGTGCACTGAAATGCTGGGGTTTGCCATTGGCCATTGGTACGCCTTTTCGTATAAGGAGTTTGCTGCCAGTCAGTTTGGAGGGAATGTGGCCCGGCTGAAATTCCCCGCTGCTGTCCGCGATGCGTTCGGCATTGTTGATCTTGTTTTGGATTTCAAGGCAACGTTTTACGGAGATAAGTACAACTATAGGCAGTTCGACTCCATTGAAACCGTGCTGGAGCACCCGGAGTCAAGATCGAGAAAAGCTCGTTTGGCCCAGGGCTTGAGATACCATGGGGGAGGCAAATCAAAGTACTGGCTTCCGCCACCAACCGCCCCCTCAACAATATCTAGCTCCTCCAAAATACGACCCAACCATACCCGGACATCATCCGGAACAATTCCCTCGCCAACAATGTCCAACTTTTCTGGCGCTTGTCAGGATGCAACTTCCCTGCTGGCTTCTTCTCCAACAAAATCCGTCTATAGCAATGGCCCGACTCCTCAAAGCCCCTTGATGTTCAACTCTGCGTCCTCAATGTCAAACTATGGAACTAATAGTAATGCCTCGGTATCAATGGAAAGTGCCTTTGAGGACTCTGATGACCTATTCATGTCACAGCAGGACTTTGACATGGACGAAGACTTATATACCCAAGCTCGAAAGCTTCCCTATGGTGACTACAATGTATGTTACTACTCATTACCAGTTATGATTGTTCTTTTCTGCTAATTTTTTTTTTCTTTTTTTTTTTTTTAGTGCCCTGTGATATCTGATGAACCTTCTTCAATTTATAGACCCTATAAACCAAAAAATACATCGACTCGTGATGCAAGAATTCGGTCACAGCTCGAGCAAGAATATAACGAATTTCTGCTGAGTAACGATAGTGACAATGATGATGATGATTATGATGAAAATAATGCAAATAATGAATTTTTATGATAAGAAATAATAATAATAATAATAATGATGATGATGATGATGATGACTTTCGACGAATTTTATTTTTTTTTATGAATATTGTAAATGCTATATATGAATATTATATAATGAGAATAAATATATATATAATATACCCATATGTATGGTTGTTGTTGTTGTTGTTGTTGTTGTTTTGTTTTGTTTTTTCTTTTTTTTTTTTATCAATCTTAATCCATTTCTAATTGACGGCGTCTTAAGATTTCTTGGACCTCCCGTGCATCGTCTATAGTAGTTGGTTGGGGTGCAAATCTAAGTTTTTGTTTGATCTTATCACGTTTTCGTTTTGGTCGGGCCATTTGTAAAGTATCTAAATTATATGCATCCTGAGGAGAATGGCCTCCAGTCACACTTCCACCTGCGGCACCTCCGTCTGGTCCGTTTGTTGACCCGTTTAAGTTTCCAGAAGAAAAGGACCCGTCGCTGGACCGGTAACTGTGGGGATAGGATTCAACTTCCCCAGAAAGGAACGATAGCATGTCTGGCTGCTTATGGAACTTGCCCACGGTCCAGCCCTGAACAAGTTCGGGATATGCTTCGCGTTGCAATCTTCTATGTACTGGCAAAAACTGCTCGAGTTCCTGGAAAGTGTCGGTATCCGTTGGTCTGATCATAACTCGAATGGCCTGACTAATGGTATCTAAAAGGAAACACATAATAACACATGCCACAAGAACTGTCCACCATGCCAGGTCCCGTCCATAGTATTTGAAAATGGCATTGTGGACGTTATAAATCTTGGAAGGACTTTGGCTGTAAACATAGGACAAAAACATATTCCAGATAAACCAGCCTCCAATGCATATTATAATAACAGCCCAATTGACAACGGTTTTACTGTGCATTTCAAGAAATTGCAATTTGATTGTGACAATAGCAACAACCGTTGTATAAATAAGAACGCCAAATGGGAGAATTGTGTTTTCCTTCAAAAGATTGTATCCGTAAATATAGTATGTAGCAAACGAAGTAATGACACTTTGTGAAGCACCCACGAAAATCCAACCCGCAAAGATATAGTAATCAAACCCTTCATTTCGGGGGCCTTTGGTATAAAGTTCTGGAACCGCAATAAGAGTAGAGGCCTTTAAATCCTTTTCAAAAATACCAATGCAAAGAACAGGAAGCGAAGTGAAGAGGGTATTGAACATGGATAATGACCAATTTTCATAAACCGAAGTACCAGTAAACATCACATTTCTTTGGTAAATTGCTTGAGTGAGATAAAAAAATATTTCCTTGTAAAATGTGCCCAAAATATATTTGCAAGTCCGCACGTAATTCCATCGCCCGTGTACCAAAAGTAGCTTCAACAAAAATCTAAATTGAGCAATTGCGTAATCCGAAGATCTGGCCGCTTGTAAACCTTCGCGACCCGTGATCCCAATACCCACATCTGCACTCTGAATCATAGCAATATCGTTGGCACCATCGCCAATTGCTAAAGTAATGGCAGATTTAACCTTCTTTCGAACAGCAGAAACCATAGCAGCCTTTTGAGAAGGACTTGCACGACAACAAATCACTGAATCGGCCCTAACACCAAGTTCAACAAAAAGAGTCATCATGGTCATATCTGATTCGATATCTGTTAGCGTACCACCGTCAACGACAACGACACAGTGCGCAACATTGCCACGCCCAAGTTCCCCCATCGCACCGGTCATTTGAGAAGAAACATCACCTTCATCTGAACGTAACACAATGACTGTCGAGTAATCCTTAATAAGACGACAACTGTATCCAATATTGATGGCAGTTTCACGCTTGTCACCCGTCAACATCCACAACTTGATACCAGCACGACGAAGTTTGTCAATGGTTTCAGGCACACCTTGTTGAAGCTTATCCTCAATAGCTGTAGCACCGCAAAGATCTAAGTCAATTTCAATAAGTTCTGCAGTTTGTTCAATTTTCTTTTGACGATCGACTAAACTCGTCTTGGCCTCGGTATAAGTTTTGTCCCATTCTTCATATTCATTGGGATCCATGAATCTGTATGCATACAACAAAGTACGCAACCCTTCCGTAGAGAACTCTTCAATATGCTCCAAAGTACGCTCAATAACAAATCCGTCATTTAAGACAAGTTTGTCATCTACATAAAATTCATCCTCCATGTCATCAAATGACTGTCGGGGGCGAGTCTGCTGTTGCATCTGCTGTGAGCTGCTAGTTGAGCGATCTTGTGGTACGGCATCAGTAGTAGCAGAAGATGATGATTCTCCGTATCTCATTTTGACAGACAAAGACATGGATTTTCGAGAAACCTCTGCAATTTCTTCAATCTCTTCATCGGGGTTGGCATGGTGCTGGAGATAGTCATCAAGACTACCAAGAACGTCGCGACGGTCAATGGCGATGCTGCGTCGATCACCAGTGATACTGTGTCTAGGGGCTGAGTTCAAGGGATTCGACATACTGTTACGAGAAACAACCAAATCAGCTTCAGCAGTTTTACGCATATTCGATTGTTTGTTGATCTCGTTGGCCTTTTCAGTTGCAAGTTCAGCTAATCGTAAACGTTCAAGAATGATGTTATCAGCACCCTTGCAAAAAATACAAATTCTGCCGTCAGGAAATTTAACAATGATAGACATTCTTTTTCTAGCACTGGAAAACTCAATAACGTTCAAAATTTCGTATTTGTCATCTACAGGGTCCTTATCAAACCCTTGTGGATAGGTACGGATAGTTAGAGATTGATGTTCACGATCAATCATAATGAATCCCATATCTCTTGCAGCGTTAATAAGTGCAAGTTCATCGGGAGATGCAGCTTGATACTCAAGATTTTCTATATGAGTTTCACCATTCTCGTCTCTACTTTCATCAATATCTGGCACGCAAGTATGACAAAGAGCCATAGAAAGAATAAAAAACTTGGCTTTTGAGGCATACACGGAATTGGGATGTGCCAATAAATATTGAAGAAGTTCAAGAGTAGAACGGATATTTTGTTCTTTTGCAGGAGCTGCATTGGATCTCCATGCACTGCGAATACTAGAGGTGCGTGCAAGAGAGTTTGTACTAGGCCGGCCAACACCACTGATTCGTCCACCGGCGTTGCTAATTCTGCTGCCAGCATTGCTAATTCTGCCGACATTGCTGGTTCTGCCATTATTGCTCATGGTTATACTCTTTCTTGGAAGAGCAGCAACTTGTTGAAGGATTTGATCTGTGCTCACTTTTGAAGGCATTATAGCAGCAGAAGCCGCACTAGGTCGAGAGTTACTGGGTCCCGTGCGAGATGTACTAGTTCTGGATAACGAAGCGGAGGATTTTTTATGAAGTTTTTTCCTTTTGGTATCAACTTTTTTAACTTGATGGAAAAGTTTTTCCCCTTGAGCCTCAAATTGAAGATCAAGATCATGGATCCAAGAGTAACCAGCAACAGATAATTTACGGAAAACCATTTCGTTTTCAGTAAGAGTGCCGGTTTTATCAGAAAATATATAACTTACTTGACCGAGTTCTTCATTAATTGTGGAAGTGTGTGCTTGGAATGGTGTATCTGTTGGTTCATGATACATGTCCAGGTCATATTGCATCAACAGCATTTGGAAAACCTTTACAATTTCCATGGAAACGTAAAGAGAAAGAGGGATCAATGTGTTGAACATAATAATAAAGCCCATCAAATTTGGAATGACACCAACTTCGAGGCCTTTCAGATACCACATTAGATGACCATTTTTGTGGTAGAGGATTTTGGAAGCTACTGTGCAAAATACAGCAAGGAATAAAACGACGCAAACCATAATCATAACGATTTTGTTTGCGAGTTTTTGAAGTCTAGGGGCTTTGGTACGTGGGTTTTGGATGGCATTCATTCTAATTTTAGATTCTTCACCAGAAAAAACGACAACGCCATGAACAGAGGAAGTGTTTCGCAATATACTTCCACGATAAACAATGTGGGATGAAGATAATGGGTATATATTACCGTCTATATTTGCAGTACCTTCAAAATTGTATAAATCAATGTTGGGGTCTTCTGTGGTAATTGAGCATTCGAATGAAGCAAGCTGCTCCGGCGTAGAGCATCTTTTCGCAATTTCTGGATGAGGTTCGCGAGTCTTGAGATTAGTTTCACCATCCAAAGCCATTGTTTCAATATAAGCAATGTTGGCTATACCAGTAGAGCTAATAAGCATTGTGTCTGCTGGGAACCAGTCATTTTGGTTGAGTTTGATTATATCGCCGACTCTAAGGTTTTTCCATTCTACTGTTTCGTAAACGATGGGAGAGTTGGGATCATTGATATCGGATTCATCATCGTCCGAACCATCACCACCACTACTACTATGGCTGTCTATGCTGAGGTGAGATTGCAAGTTTGTTGAACTTGTTGCATATATGGAGCTTATACGAGCTGTATTTTGCCGAGCCACTAATACTTTTCTGTTATTTTCTTCTTTATCTTGCCGATGTCTTCTCCAATCGTCAAATCCTTCACGGAACATGGAAATTGAAATAAAGATAAGTAGGGGAATAATAGTTGTATAAGTACCGGTGGTTGACCAAGATGGAATCATCTGCATGATTGAGACAGCCAAAAAGTAACTATTACAATTTTTTTTTTTTTTTTATTTTAAAGTTAATATAATAACAATAATAAATAAAAAAAAAAAAAAATTACTTACAAATTAGCCAATTTAGAAAATTGAGCTACCAACTGCCGAGGAAAAAAATTATAAATTGTATAAATAGAAGAAGTAATTAAGTTGTTGACATATGGTTTGTTAGTTCTATTGTCGATGAGTGGGGGGCGGTCGTTAACAACGGCTACATGAATAACTCGACCACCTTTTGATGGTGGGGGTTTTTTAACGCGAAGAATAAAATCTCTGGTATTGTTAAGAAAGGTGTTTACTTTTCCACGAATTCCAACGTCGGCAAGTTTTTGAGAAGCCCATGATTGATGAAAGTTTGGTGATTGATCGGTATTGTTAACAAAGTAAGGTGCTGGTTCATTGGTTTCCTTATGGCGATGTTCAGAGTTTGCAGATTCATAAGGAAACAAAAGTTCCTCAGTAATTCCTATATGGATACGTTAGTACGAAAAAAAAAAAAAATTTTTTACGTGTTTTTTTTTATTATTATAATTAAACTTACGTGTATTGTTGGGACCAAAAGGTTGAGTATTTTCTTGGATAGTTTCAGGATTATTTTTTATATTTAAAGCTGATTGTTGTTGTTGTTGTTGTTGTTGTTGTTGTTGTTGTGATGGTTGTTGGGAATTTACATTTTGGTTGGCGGTAGACTTATTAAATGTTTTATTGAAAAGTTGAGTGCGTAAACTGTAACTTCTGCCTCTATTTGGGTGAGAAGTTTCAGATTGAGATGGAGCAGCAGGTAAAGGATTTGCAAAATGATACGTGACATTTTCTTGGTAAGATGGATTTGTTGAAGAGGTTTGAAAGAATGGGTTGTTATTGTTGGTATCACTATCAGCAGGAAGTGGTTGTTGGTATGAGTTTGGGAATGGATCGGGAGGCGATGAGTACGGAGGGGATGAGATGGCATGATTAGGGAACGAGAGCGAAGGTCGAGAATCGAGAGAAGGCTGTTCTTGCTGTGAGATGAACGGGTCAGAAGAGACGGGAGGAGGACTTAAAGCAGACACTCCAGGCAAAGTGTTGAGAGAAACAGCAGAAGATGATGATGAAAGAGCCGATCCCTGGGAAGACTTTCTAATAGGAATTCCATTACTCATGCTTGAAGTGAGCAAGAATAGGAAAGAAGCGAGGGAAGGTAAAGCAGAAATGAAAATATCAAAAGGACTTTGTGATAAATATATATATATATATATAGGATTTAAAAAAAAAAATAAAATAAATAAAAAAAATAAAAAGAAAAATAAAAAGGAATTGAGAAAGTTAATTATTTATATAAAATAATATGATGATTAAAAGATGATGATGATTATGATGATGATTATGATGATTATGGTTGATTATGGTTGATTTTATAATTATGATTAAAAAATATATATATATAAAAATAAAAGTTAAAAAAAAAATTAAAAAAAAAAAATAAAAATAAAAAAATAAAATTATGAGAGTGAAAATGAACAAGTTACAATTACAATTACAGTTACAATTACAATTACAATAAAACAATGATCATGTAATGTAACAACCGTATATATATATATATATATATATATATATATATATATATATATTTTTTTTATTTTGTCTCAGCCTCTTCATTGCACTTTTGCCGTCTCACTCCAAGCTTCTTGGCCTCGGACTCTGTAAAAGTCCCGTAGAAATCTATGTTGTCGTAATCTCCCCGGCCTACCGGTGGGAACAGCAAGGACAGTCCCCAATGTACCAAAAACGATATGCTGTATCCAATGATGAAGGAAATATGAAACATCCTTACCGATGCCTCGGGGACTTTGCCAGTTAGATTCTTGTTCACGGATGCCACTCCAGTTATTCCTGGCAAAAATCCACATATCCATGCACAATATGCCCGCCAATTTATCCCGTAAAAGTACCAGTAAATGTTCTTGTCTTCTCCATTGTACCTGCTCCCACAATAAAGATCGCTGAGCTTGAGTTTGCGTTTGCGTACTAAAAAGTAATCGCTAGTAAATATCCCAATCATTGGCCCTAAAAAAAGCCCGTATGATCCAAGAACATCAAGGAAAACCGTTGCATTTCGAATCATGTACCAAGGTTGAATAGCAATAGACATAATGGCTATTATTATGGACCCTCGTTTAATATCAATGTATCTCGGCAAAATTCCCGCCAAATCCATTCCCCCAGATAAGCCATTGTCGATAACATTGAGTCCCAGTGTAGAAACGAAAAACCCAAAAGATGCGAAAAAGGCGGCACATCGGCTTTTGGCACTATAAGACTCCAAAAGCCATTGGGAAATTATCGACGGAGGGTTCCACAGATTTAACACGGTTATGTCTCCATAAGTTTTTTCTGCTGCAGAAGTCCCTAGGATGCCAATCAAAGGGACAACACTCCCCAGTACTAAAATGGCTACCGTTTGTCCCCAAATCTGCTGGCCTGGGCGCTGGACAAACCTTGAAAAATCAGGCTGGTTAGAAAGTCCAACGGCATTACTGTTAATGACACTGTTGATGGCATGAACAAATGCCATTGCAAAGTTGTTAACACCCCCTCTTCCTCCTTCTCCTCCTCCTTCTCCTCCTCCTTTTCCCCCTACTCTAACATCAGATGCACTAAAAAGATCACCCACCCCTTTGCAATGAACTATGGATCCAATGGCAGTTCCAAAAATAGCTACTGCTGAGATAAGCGAAATAGCTTTAAATGGGTGTTTGAGCTTTTCTGGTGGAATGAAAAAAAAGGGTATGGATATTATATGGTAGATAAAGAAACAAATCAGTTGTTTAGTATCTACCGGAACAGACTCTGGTAGGGTGTTTTGGAGATGGAAAAATGAAGGAAATATGGAAGAAAGAATTAAAGAAAAGCATTGAGCTGCTGTAAAAGACTGGACAGCATACCAAGCCGTGCAAAGAACTATACGCTGTATAAGAGCTAAATATGATCCCCATATGCCAAAGGTAGCTCGGGACAACACTGTATAGCCAATATGCCATGTAGCTCCAGCCCAACCATGAGAAATGGCAATAAAAAGAACTATGATTTTTGCTACGACAACAGCCAGCATACACTGCCATGCATTTAATCCAAGCGATAATAGAGAAGAGCAGGTTTGCCAGGTCGATATAGACAATGAGATGACTGCCCAAAAGCCCTGAAATTTTCAAAATAAGGTTAGTAGAATTAAAAAAAAAAAAAAAAAAAAAAAAAAAAAAAAAAAAAAAAAAAAAAAAA
>JAKTYK010000270.1:0-10718 GCA_030578655.1 Magnusiomyces starmeri
TATCTTTAAATATCTTTAAATATAATTATTTAATTACTATTTAGATCCGACTTCCCAAATAAACCTTCCCCAAATCCCTTACAGAAAAAAATTATCATTGTATAAATGAAGACAATATTTTAGTAATTTGGTTATATGTATATAATAATTACGTAATATATTATGTCATTGTTGCTTTGAAATTTTTTGAAATTTTTTTTCTTCTTTTGCTTCTTATTGTCTCTTGACACTGATAAATACTATACAGTCTCTATGAGCACAACGTTTTCATAAATATGTCACTGCAGTATTTTCTTGCTATCGATACTTGGTATCATTATCTCTACAGTATGGCTGGCTTTTGTTATTAAACGTCATGATTGTTATCATGTAGATAAAAATGTGCTCAATGAAATATATATATATATATATATATATATATTATCTTTTTTTTTTGAAAATTTCATAACACATGTATCGGTGTAACTGTAACTCCATAGAGAAAAATTTTTTATCAACTTCTTAATAATTATTCCGCCAGTAACTCATTAGTTGCTATGAGCAGGTGTTATAGCTTGTGTTCCTTTTAGGTGACCAATATTTATAAAATACATCGAGGTGAAAAGGTGTGAATAAGAAAAGCCATGGATTTTTATATATAAGAATTAGACGGTTATCAAAGCTAGTAATGATGAGCATTGTGTACAAGGTGGCTTACGTTTATGTATGTTACAATATTGTTTTTGTGTTTGTAATCTATATATATATGTAGATTGTTGTGACTACTGAACCCGATGGAACGGGTGACTCACAAACTAACCCAGCAGAAATAGCTTGTGTAATAAAAAAAGTTAATATAAAATGAAGCCAATTACCATCGTTATGAAATCATGATTCAGAAGATAACAGAAAGATAAGCATAATAAGAAAAAAAAAAAAAAGATAGAAATAAGAATATATAGAGCATCTTCATAATTAACGGAAGAAATCGTAATATTAGAATGCCATAAAAATTTAAGTTTGTACACATAACATGATGTTTAAAGTACGCTTTTATTACCAAATAAATCAGCTTTTATATTACTGTTGTTACGTATCATGGAACAAAATAAAATAAAAAAAAAAAAAAAAAAAAAAAAAAAATAGGAAATGACAACTTGTGGTCTATAACTACTTAAGATCACTTGGACGACCACCAATGATAGGTATGGGTTTTTTATCATACAACGAATTAGAAGGACTATCTCGGTAATACATACCTACTCAGAGGAGTGTGTAGACTGCGGTTGTTGATACATATATATGTATATATATATAGACATTTCTTTTGAAACCATTATAAAAAAAATGAAAGGAATTAAAAGCTCATAAATGAGTAAAAAAGAACGATTATTAGCAAAAGTATTAATATAAGTATGAGATTCAAAAGGTTGATATATTATAACATTTTTTTTTCAAAAATTTCAGATAAAATCAAGAAGCTTATAATAATAATCTTCTATATATATAATGCAAATATAACATGTGAGAGCAAAGCCGGTAATATGAATCATATATAATACGCCTTTCATCAAAACAAATTCACTTCACTGTAACTGTAACCGGTAATTAGGCTGGTGAGTGTTGTTCTGATTTTGGAAGGTCTTTCCGGTAATGTGGGTAATAGCTAATGTCAGTGAAATATATCACTAGGTGGGGGGTCCCAGGTGTCTTAAATAGGTGAATGGAAACAACATGTAGATGTTGTTATTATTACTTCTACTGAAGGTTGATTTGATAGCAAAGATTATGGCCTTTTTTATTTTTTTTTATTTTACCATCTCCGGCTCGCACCACCAAAAGGCTAGAAACTCCAATTCTTATCAGCACGTGACCTCACCAGCACTTCGTCCCTTACTTGTAGACGACTACCATTCTCTGATAAAAAAGAAGTTTGATCCGACAAGTTTTTATGATAAACGCTCCTTCGTTCGTCAAATATAAAAACAGCACTATTTCCTTGAACTTTTCTAATTTTCTTTTTCTCTTTCTTTTTTCTTTTTTATATTTCTTTTTTTCTATCTCTATCTCTATATACATTAATTTATACAATTACACTCTTATTTCTCTTTCTCTTACGACTTTCAAACAACATCAACTATTCTTTATTAAAGTCTGTGACTTCTTAATAACAAACACCTTCTACACCCTCTAATAACAAACAAATAAATACATATCACAATGGCTTGCAAATGTTCCCAAAAGAAGGCTGCCCTCATGGCTTCCCAAACCAGCTCTCTCGCTCCCTCTAAGTGCGCTGCCTCTGTTGAGGCTGATTCTCACACCACCGTCAAACACGGTTCTGGCTGTGCCTGCTGCAACCGCCCCAACGGTTGCATCTGCCACCCCCAAGCTGCTAAGGCTTTTGCTACCGGCTGCCCATGCTGCAGTGACTTTGCCCAACCTTCCCGCATATAATCAACTGCTCATTAATGTTGATTCAAAGTAAGGGGAGGAAAAAATGAAGCTGGGCTGATTTTTCTTCTCTCCTTTACTCTTTAGATTATGAATAAATTCTGGACTTACAGTAGTCTTTGAATATGTGTTTTTTTTTTTGTTTTTTTTGTTTTTATATTTGCTTCCTTTTTTTTTTTTTTTTTTTTTTTTTTTTTTTTTGTTTCCTTTAAAAAGTATATAAAAAATATAAAAATAATAATAATTAATCGTTATTCTATAATCCCTGATATCAACCATGTAATTATGATTCAGTAAATTTAAGTTGAATTAACCGATATCAGCCACTCACAAAATGGCAAACCATTATTGATTTAAAAAAAAAAAAAAAAAATTGCCGCCTGTCATGATTTTTGCCGGATATCTGGTATCAGTATATTGTTATCTTGTTTATTTGTAACTATACTATGCATGCGGTTATTTGTTACAAATGTTTGTAACAGGGATCTGCATACAGTTGTTACAACAATGTTACAATCATTGTTACATATTTGTTCTGTTCTGTATTAAAACTTGTAATGTAACAAAATGCTAAAATTTTATGACTCTTTTGGCTTTTTTTTTCTTTTTTTTTTTTTTTTTCTCTCCCTGTTTCCATTTGTCGAAATTGTATTTTTTTTTTTTTTCATCCTTTTTTTCTGCATATAAAAACTATCACCACCCCTCCCCCACCATTTCCAATGTATGTGCTCGATCTATTATTCAATTCTTGTATTAGTATTTCTATCCTGATTATTTTGTACTAATCATTGTATATTTCAGTCGCAATGGATTTCCCCAAGGCCGAAGAACAAGTTCTGGAGTTCTGGAATGAGATCGACGCATTCCAGACCTCCCTCAAGCTCTCCGAAGGCCGCCCAGTTTACAACTTCTATGACGGTCCTCCATTCGCCACCGGCACGCCCCATTATGGCCACATTCTCGCTTCTACTGTAAAGGATATCATTCCTCGTTACGCTCATATGACTGGTCACCATGTCGAGCGTCGTTTCGGTTGGGACACACATGGTCTTCCTGTTGAATACGAGATCGACAAGAAACTCGGTATCACTGGGAAACAAGATGTTATGAAAATGGGCATTGATAAGTATAATGCTGAATGCAGAGCTATTGTCATGCGCTATGCTTCCGAGTGGCGCTCTACCATTGGCCGTATGGGTCGCTGGATCGACTTTGACAATGATTACAAAACCCTCTATCCTACTTTTATGGAAACTATTTGGTGGGTTTTCAAGCAACTTTTTGACAAGGACGCCGTTTACAGAGGCTACCGTGTTATGCCTTATTCCACTGGTCTCACAACCCCTCTTTCTAACTTTGAGGCTCAACAAAATTACAAAGAGGTCCTTGATCCTGCCATCACCGTTGCTTTCCCCCTTGTCGATGATCCAAACACTTACATCACTGCTTGGACTACTACTCCTTGGACCCTTCCTTCCAACTTGGCTCTTTGTGTCAACCCCGATTATGAATATGTCAAAATCCTTGACGAGAAAACTGGAAAGAACTACATTGTTCTTGAAAAACTCATAACTACTTTGTACAAGAACCCCAAGAAGGAAAAGCTCAAAGTTGTCGAAAGAATGAAGGGCACTGATCTTAAGGGTCTCAAGTATGTTCCTGCCTTCAACTACTTCTACGAAGAATTCAAGGATCATGCTTTTAGAGTCATTACTGATACTTATGTTAAGGATGATTCTGGTACTGGTATTGTTCAACAAGCTCCAGCATTTGGTGAGGAGGATTACAACGCTTGTGTTGCCAATGGTATTATTTCCAAGGATCGTGTTCCTCCCAATCCACTCGACGATACTGGTAGATTCACCAGCCAAGTTCCTGATTGGGAAGGCGTTTACGTTAAGGATGCCGACAGAAAGATCATCAAGTATCTTAAAGAGCATGATCGTATCATTGTTGATGCTCAATTACGACATAGTTATCCTTTCTGTTGGAGATCTGATACCCCTCTTATTTACAGAACTGTCCCTGCTTGGTTTGTTCGTGTTAAGGAAATTATTCCCAACATGCTTCAACACATTGATAACTCTCACTGGGTCCCCAATGCTATCAAGGAAGGTCGCTTTGCCAATTGGATCAAGAATGCCCGTGACTGGAACATTTCCAGAAACAGATACTGGGGTACACCAATCCCCCTTTGGGTTAGTGACGATTTTGAAGAAATTGTTTGTATTGGTTCTATCCAAGAGTTGAAGGACCTCTCTGGTGTTCAGGATATCACTGATTTACATCGTGAAAGTATCGACCATATCACTATTCCCTCAAAGAAGGGTAAGGGCCAACTCAAGCGCATTGAAGAGGTCTTTGATTGTTGGTTTGAATCTGGCAGTATGCCTTATGCCAGTCAGCACTATCCCTTTGAAAATGTTGAAAAGTTCAAGAAGGGCTTCCCTGCTGATTTCATCTCTGAGGGTCTCGATCAAACCCGTGGTTGGTTTTACACATTGACTGTCATTGGTACTCATTTGTTTGATGTCTCGCCTTTCAAGAACTGTATTGTTAGCGGTATTGTGCTTGCTGCTGATGGTAAGAAGATGTCTAAAAGATTAAAGAACTACCCCGATCCAAATCTTATCTTGGACAAGTATGGTGCTGATGCACTCCGTCTTTACCTCATTAACTCTCCTGTACTAAGAGCTGAGACTCTTAAGTTTAAGGAAGAGGGTGTCAAGGAAGTTGTTTCTAAGGTCCTCTTACCATGGTGGAATTCTTATAAATTCTGGGAAGGTCAAGTTGCTCTTTTAAAGAAGTTGGAGAACATTGATTTCAAGTATGATCCTAATCTCAGAAGTGAGAACGTTATGGATAAGTGGATTTTGGCTTCTTTACAAACACTTATTGGCTATATTCACGAGGAAATGGGAAAATACAGATTATACAATGTTGTCCCCGGCTTGCTCAAGCTTATTGAAGATTTAACCAACTGGTACATTAGACTTAACCGTGCCAGACTAAAAGGTGAAAACGGCGCTGACGATGCTGTTAAAGCGCTCAACACTCTTTTCGAAGCTTTGTATGTACTCGTTCGTGCCATGGCTCCCTTCACACCTTTCTTGGCCGAAACCGTTTACAAGAACCTTAAGAGTGCTATTCCTGAAGCCCTACACGAAGGTGATGACCGCTCTGTCCACTTCTTGCCTTACCCCGTTGTTCGCACTGAGTTGATTGATAACAAGACCGAACTTGCTGTCAACCGCATGCGTCGCGTTATTGAGCTCGGACGTAACATTCGTGAGCGTAAAACCATTTCTTTGAAGGTTCCTCTCCGTACTTTTGTCGTCATTCACCACGACAAGGAATATCTCAGTGATTTGGAGTCTTTAAAGAGTTACATCATTGACGAACTCAATATCAGAGATCT
Organism: Magnusiomyces starmeri; assembly: GCA_030578655.1. NCBI lineage: Eukaryota > Fungi > Ascomycota > Dipodascomycetes > Dipodascales > Dipodascaceae > Magnusiomyces > Magnusiomyces starmeri. Next base: position 5,852 of record JAKTYK010000270.1, read on the forward strand.
TATTTTGACTTCTGATGAGGAGAAATTTGATGTTGAATACAAGGCTCAAGCTGACTGGCCTGTTCTTGGTAAGAAACTTCGCAAGGACATTGTCAAGGTGAAGAAGGCTCTTCCTGAGCTTACCAGTCAACAAGTCCAAGACTACTTGAAAGACAAGAAAATCATCATTGAGGGAATTGAGCTTATTGAAGGTGATTTGACCGTTATTCGCAGTGTTAGCGAAAGCGCCGTTCAAAAGGGACAAGAAGTCAACACTGATCAAGATGTTCTTGTTATCATGGATACTACTATTGACGACGATTTGATGAAAGAGGCCAACTCTCGTGAGTTTATCAATCGTGTTCAAAGATACCGTAAGAAGCTTGGTCTCCAAGCAACCGATGAGGTTCAAGTTGAAATTGAAATCATTAAGGATACTATTGGTCTTGATGAATGTCTTAAGACTCACAAAGAGACCATTGAAAAGACCTTGAGAAGACCTCTTCAACAATTTGGAGAATCCACTGGCGGTGAAAACCTTGGTGAGGAAGAACAAGAAATTGGAGAGACCATCTTCAAGTTGAGACTTCTTAAGTTGTAAAAATCCATACTTATATTGAAAATTAGCTTTTTTTTTTTTATTTTTTGTATAAAGAATATAGTAATCCGAATAAAATAATTGTAGAAAAAAATAAATATATAGATTGAATATTTTATTTTTTGTACGAAACTAAATCCGGGGAAAATGATTGGTTTAAATCGTTTAATATAAACTAGCTATTTAATGCACATAATTCTTGAGATCAGTATAGCACACCATCACTACTATTATTTTTTTTAAGGAATTAACCAAAAACTTTTGTGTTTTGTTTTATAACAGCCAACATTGCAATAATGTCTACCATTGAATATTCCACGGTATCCTATTCCGGTTCCATCGAATCATCGAATGATCTTTTACATACCATTGGTATTTTCAAGCATCCATCCTCCAAATCTTATCCACCATTGTGGTTAGTATTTATACACGGAGGTGCCTGGAGAGATCCCAACAACACACATCAAGATGGCACTGCACTTATTACATCACTCCTGGAGATGTATCCTTCCAAGTTATCGGCAGCGTCTATAGACTATTCTCTATCAAAGCCGTTAGATGGATCAAAAGGTGTTGGCTCGCAACATCCCGACTTTGCATTGGACACATTTGCTGCTCTAAACTACCTAAAAACGCATTACGACATAGAAAACTTTGTATTTGTTGGGCATTCAGCGGGCGCTTTTATGTCTTTACAGCTGTTTATTGACTATTCTACTTTGCTAAATCCCGAATACAAGTCTGTGTCAGCCTACAAGACACTTTTTGAAGACAAAAATAGTGAATCTATCGACCAACTAAAGACCATTTCTCAGTTTGTTCAACGCCACACCAAAGCTGTGTTTGGAATCTGTGGAATTTATTCTCTGCCCTTGCTATTGGTCGAAGAACCTGCTTATGAAGGATTTGTCCAAGAGGCTTTTGGAAAGGATACATCCAAATGGGACACGCCCAGTGTTGTACCGTACTCCCACAATGGCGCTAATGCAAATTTCCCACAAGATGAGTCCTTCAAACTTGTCATAATTTTCTCGCAGGATGACGAATTGCTGCAGGAAAAATTCCAACCTACGGAGGGATCCAAGCTGTATAAACCGATAATTGGTGATTCCAAAGTCTTTGTTGAAAAGACATCTGGCAAACATGAAGAATCTTATAGAATTAAACCTACCTCTGAAATTATTGAAAAATACCTAAAAAGCATGATTTGAAGTAGTTTTTTTTTTTTCTAAAAATAACAATTATATTCAAGAGTATATTTTTGAAATGCTTACAACCATTATCATTTATTTTGTACATGCGATTATCATATAATGCCTGCAATACGTCATTTGAGCCAATATAAACACTTCTCAACCAGGTAATCTTACCTCCATTAGTTCAAAAAATGAATAATACATAATCCCCAAAAAGCTCTTTTTAACTTTTTGTTAATATATATATGATTTTTATTTTATTTTATTTTATTTTATTTTATTTTATTTTTTTTTTTTTTTTCAATTCATGCTCATATTGTACTTTCATATTTCCATATATGTATTTGGATAAACCACAGTCGCATTATATCAAAAAGTTCAAATATTGACTTCGTCAACCCCTCATTTTCTTAATACCAACATGTAAGCATCAATAATACCCCAGATTCCTACCCCAAAGATTTTAAAGAATCTATGTTAAAGCCAAAAAGAAAAAGAAAAAAAAAATAAGAAAAAAGTATAAAAGAGATGGGAAATCATCTGTTATTTTATTTTATTTATTTTATTTTTTCATTCTATTATCCAATCCTTAATCTTTACAAATTTCAATCAATCAACATACATACAAATATTTACATCTCTTACATTTTATTACAATAAAAAGAACAACTCCTATTCAACCAAAAAATTAATTTTATTTTTTTATTTTATTCAAATATTGCAATGGTAAATAACAGCAGTATCACACTTGTCAATACTAATGACAAGAATTGCGAAAGGGTTGATGTTTTGGATAACAGAACACCCAAGAAACTTCGCAACATACTAATATCTGGAACCATTGCTCTTGGTGGTGTCATACTTGGATATGATACTGGCGCAATTTCAGGCATGCTCAACATGCCAAAATACATTGAGTCTGTCGGTGACGTTGATCCATCTGTAAGTCCTCCTGGTTACTTTATTCCTTCCTGGAGATCTGGCCTCATTGTTGGTGCTGTTTCACTTGGTGGTCTTTTGGGAAGCTTCATTTTTGGAAAAGTTGCAGACAGATTTGGAAGACGCTGGGCACTTGTTTCCACAACATCGCTAATTTCTGTGTCGACTATTGTACAAGCTGTCGCTTACAAGTACTGGCCTGTCATTTTTAGTGCCAGATTCTTTACCGGTATCTCGATCGGGGGGTTGTCTGCAGTTTGTCCCATGTATATCAGTGAAACAGCAACTAGCAGTTTACGCACTGTACTTGTTTCGAGCTTTCAATTATTTTTGACCATTGGTATTCTCATTGGCCAGGGTATTGCTTTTGGAACAAGCCACATGAGCGAACATAGCATTTTCCAGTTTATAATTCCTTTACTCGGAATTCTCATTTTCTCCATCCCCATGTTTTTTGCATCTTTTTTTATTGTCCCAGAATCTGCCAGATATCTTCTCTCTAAGGGAAACACTACACGCGCCAAAACTTCTCTTGCTAAAGTTACTGGGCTTCCTATTGATTCATCATATATCAACAAGGAAATTATTGCGGCAAACTCTACATTGGAAAGCACTGATGGTTCCCAAAATGCTTCTTGGTCTGAGGTATTTTCGTCCTCTTCAAGAAATAGATATAGAGTTCTTTTGGGAATTGCCGTAATGATGCTTCAACAATTGTCGGGAATCAATTACTTTTTTTATTATGGAACGTCTTTATTTAAGGAAATTACTGGCGGCAAAGATGGTTCCAGTGGCCTCAGCCCTTACGCAACTTCAATGATTCTTGGTGCCGTTAATATCATTGGAACCATTACATTGCTACCCGTTGTTTGCAAGATGCCTCGAAGAGTTGTTTTGATTAGTGGCTCTATGATTATGTTTTTTGCATTTATTTTGTTTAGCTCCTGTGGCCACTTTTTGTTGCATGACAAGGTTACAAATGAAATCAATTCCAACATTGGTATCCTAATGATTGTATTGTCGTGCATCTTTATTATGGGATTTGCCGGAACTTGGGCACCCTGTTCATTTGTCGTGATTTCTGAAATGTTTCCTCAACGTATTCGCTCCAAGGCAATCAGTCTGGCTGTTTCTTTTAATTGGCTTGTCAATGCTTCAATCACCTTTTTGACTCCAGTTGCAACAAGTTACATGGGCTATTCTTTTGGATTTGTCTTTTCCGGCTTTACTTTTGTTTCCGCTTTGGTGGTTTACTTTTTTGTGTTTGAAACAAAAGACTTGTCGTTGAACCAAATTGAGGAAATGTTTGAAAACTCTCAACTGTCTGCAAGAAAGTCTGCTCAATGGAAGCCTGCTTCTTTGGAACAGGTTGACAATGTGGAAAAAGTTTAACTGATTTTCACAATTTATATGAAAAAAACTGCATTTTTCTTTTGTTTGATTTTGGTTTTTAGTTTATGCTGTATAGTTTAATTTAATTTTTTTTTTTTTTTTTTTTTTTTTCATAAAAGTGCCCGTCACATTTCTATTAATGTTTATGGGTTCAAACTAATGACAAACAATACGTCAATTCCAACGACGACTACGTAATTTTGTTCTTTATTATTCTAAATATTTGTTATTTAAAATAATAATGATAATAAAAAGTAAAAAAGATATTTATAAAAAAGATATGACAACCGAGGGATTCGAACCCTCGCCTCCGAAGAGATAGGAACCTTAATCCTACGCCTTAGACCAACTCGGCCAGATTGCCCTTTCTTGAAAAGAAAAATTGCAGGTACTAAATAAACTAAAATATATACCACTTATTTTTTGGTAGACTTTTTTCTTTCTTAATTTTTTACTTGTTGACTCAATAATGGTATTAATCTAAGCAAAAGGATCTAATATAGGAAAACTTTAGGCTAGATTCTAGTGTTCTATGTATTTTATTGACGAGAAAATTGAAATAAGCAGGGTATAATTGATATTAAAAGAGAAAAAAAAATAAAAAAATAAAAAAAAGCTACGACTGGAAAGGAAAATAGATAAATTCATATCATCTCTTTTCAATATTTTTTATGATTTTAGGACATAAAGATTTTGACATGGAAATAATAACAATAGAATGTGGGAGGAGTTAATGCTTCAAATAAGCATAATGATATACGTT
>JAKTYK010000271.1:0-10710 GCA_030578655.1 Magnusiomyces starmeri
GGAAACAAAATCTGGGAGATTACGTAATGACAGGAAAACGTTGATGGAAGGGAGGGAGGGAGGGGAAAGATAATGTTACCCTGCCTGGGAATCAATTAATCAGTTAATTTATTAATCAGTTAATTAATGAATCAATTAATCAATTAATCAATCAATCAATTAATCAATCAGTTAATTAATTATTGAAAACCTCCACATAAAAAAAAAAATAAAATAAAAATCAACCAACCTGTTGACCTGAAAAAAAAAAAATAACAACAACGACAACGACAAATAAACTGATAATTCCACTTTTGAATATAAACATCTTCAATGGACAACACAAACTTCCATATCTTTCGTCTGGTCGAAACAGCAGAGGCTATATCGACCCTCTACTTCAGACCTCCGGGGTTCTTCACCAATGCTATGCTCACTAAACCCGACACCGTTGCTCTCATTCGTGACGCTGACCCCAATGAAGACGCCCTCTTCACCCATTCCGATCAGACAAAAGCTGCAATAAATACTGCCTCTTCAGTCTTGAGCCTGGCAAATGACTCTGGGGCTAGCTCCTCAATTGAAAACACCGCGGGCGGTGTCGACGTTTCTTTGCTTTGCGCTGCCATCGACTCGGTAACTGAAACATATCCTATTCCTGGCGTCGCTGAAAAGACCCAGCAACTGCGGTCACTCTACGAACGTCTTCTTGGAAGCATCGCCTACCAGGAATCTCGCCTCGAAAAACAACGTCAACAGTTTGCTCGCTTGTCTTCTTTAAGCCAAACAGACTTCTCTGCGTCTCCATTCAAAACAGAAAAGTCGAAGCCAGGTGTTATATCTGCACCAGAGCTCTCGTCTTTTAACGACATTATGACACCTCAGCAAGCAGAACAAGAAATTGCAAGATTAAAGGCAGAAATCCAAGAATTACAAGATCAAACATCCGCATCTTAGACGATGGGGTTTATATATATATATATTTATTTATTTAATATATATTTATGTTGAACCCTGTCAAAATCCGGGTAACCCCCCTCTTTTTTTTTTTTTTTTATTGTTGTGTTAATATATTGTTCTTCCCCTCCCTTTCTACTCCGAGAGATCAAAACACACCACCACCAAAAAACCTTTATTCCTTCTTTTCTCCCTCCCAGCCACTGACCTAGTAAATCAACAAATATCTTCAATTATAATCGTCACATAATGAACTTTGGTCGCCAAACTCCAACCATTGTTGTTCTTAAGGAAGGAACTGACACTTCCCAAGGTAGAGGTCAAGTTATCTCAAACATCAATGCCTGCCTTGCTATTCAAGATACTATCAGATCCACTCTTGGTCCTCTCGGCTCCGATATTCTCATTGTAGGACCAAACGGCGAAACTACCATCTCGAACGATGGCGCCACTATCCTCAAACTTCTAGATGTTGTTCACCCTGCGGCCCGCATTCTAGTCGATATTTCTCGCTCTCAAGACGCCGAAGTAGGTGATGGTACAACATCGGTCGCTGTTCTGGCCGGTGAACTGCTTAAAGAGATCAAGGGTCTTGTCGAAGAAGGCGTTTCAACAAATACAATTATCAAGGGCTATCGCAGTGCTGCCCGTCTCGCCACAGAAAAAATCAAATCAATTGCTGTCAATATCGACAAGTCAAACACATTAGATCTTAGAGACTTACTCGAACGATGCGCTGCCACCGCCATGTCTTCTAAAATCATTCACAAAAACTCCGCCTTTTTCACAAAAATGGTTGTCGATGCTGTTCTGACTCTTGATCAAGATGATCTCAACGAAAAACTCATTGGAATGAAGAAGGTTCCTGGTGGAAGTATCGAGGATTCCCTGTTTGTGTCCGGTGTTGCGTTTAAAAAGACTTTTGCTTATGCTGGTTTCGAGCAGCAACCAAAATCCTTCAAATCACCAAAGATTCTCTGCTTAAACGTCGAACTTGAATTAAAAGCTGAAAAGGACAATGCCGAAGTTAGAGTCGAACAAGTTTCAGAATACCAAGCTGTTGTTGATGCCGAGTGGCAAATTATTCTTTCTAAGCTTGAAGCTTGCAAAAACTCAGGTGCCAACATCGTCCTTTCAAAACTTCCTATAGGTGATTTGGCCACCCAATATTTTGCCGATAGAAACATCTTCTGCGCAGGCCGTGTTTCTTCTGATGACATGAACAGAACTCTTCAAGCTGTCGGCGGTATTCTTCATTCTACTACCTCAGATATCAAAGAGGAAAATCTTGGTAGCTGCGAGTTTTTCGAGGAACGCCAAGTTGGTAGTGAGCGATACAACTTTTTCACAGGATGCCCCAAGACAAAGACATGTACATTAATTCTCCGGGGCGGATCTGAGCAGTTCATAGCTGAGGTTGAACGCTCTTTACACGACGCTATAATGATTGTCAAGCGTGCTGTCAAGAATAACCTGGTTGTTGCTGGCGGTGGCGCTTGTGAAATGGAGGTTTCAAAGCATCTCCGAGAGATTTCTCGCAACATTGCCGGCAAACAACAATTACTTATTGCTGCGTTTGCGCGTGCTCTGGAGGTTATTCCAAGACAGCTTTGTGAAAATGCTGGCTTTGATGGCACCGACATTCTTAACAAACTCCGCATGCAACACGCTAAAGGCGAGATCTGGGCCGGCGTCGACTTTGTGTCGGAATCTACTGCAAACAACTTTGAAAAATTTGTGTGGGAGCCGGCTCTCGTTAAACTTAACGCATTAAATTCAGCTACAGAGGCTGCCTGCTTAATTCTATCCGTCGATGAAACGGTAAAGAATCAAGAGTCGGGTGGTGGTCAAGCTCCCCCTGCTGGTATGAGAGGTGGAATGGGTGTTCCCCGTTAAAACATATAAAAACATATAAATGATTAAATAATTAAATAAAAATAAAAACAAGATATAAAGTAAATAAACGATTTTTTTTATAGGATAGTAGTTGTAGATATTTATTCATCTTAATTCCAATTAACTTTTATTTTTTTTTATTTTATTTTATTTTATTTTATTTTTTTTTTTTTTCCCAGTTTACAATGATACAGCTTGCTCTATTCGTTTGCTCACTTTTCATTTCTCCATTTCCATAATAACGTCTTCATTTCTTCAACCTTCAAATTGGTCAACTCTTCATCTTTTGTGAGAGGTTTACCGAGACTGTGAGCATATTCTTGGAACGCAAAGATCAGCCGCATGTTCCACAAATCCTCATTGGTTCGAGGTGCCTTGACAATAGACATGTTTGAAAACATCAAATCTTCTTTAGAAATCTCCAGCGCACGGTGAAGTAGCGGGGTGCTGGATTGTGTATATTTTTCCAGATTGATGTCCGACAGAATGTTGACTTTGGAAAGAATGTTGAGTAGTGGATTGCTGCTAGCAGTCGCTGAGGCGGGGCCCGTTGGCAACGACAGTGTAGCACCGACGTTCATATTAGTTGCAACTGCATTGGAGGCATTGGGAGACAAGTGGCCATTAATGTTGGATGTTCGGCGTTTATAAGAACTGCCTTTCTGCTGAAAAATCTCCGTGGCTCGGGAATTGAAAGTACTTTTTTTGCTGACATAAATAGTCAATGTCTTCAAAAACGATTTAGTTAACGGTGACTCGGATGCAGACAAATCAAGATGGACCGAGACATAAGAATCAGACCCAGTTGTTATACTCAAAGCCTTTTCAATATCGGGAATTGCACATGGACTTTGCTGAGTCACTTGCTCCCCATTCTTGTATGTGATTTGTAAATCAACAACACATGGCTGGCCTGTCTCAACTTCGCGCACGATTATACAGTTTGGTTTTGTGGCCAAAGACCAAAGATAACGGAGGGGCTGAAGGTAAGATGTATTATCTACTAGAACTCGAGGAAATACGGGGTAACATGCAATGAACAACGATGCAATCGAAAAGTTGTCATTTCCAAATCGGTATTGGCCACCTCCCAAAAACAAAATCCCAAGTGCCATATGAGTCGCAATATTGACTCCACATGTATCTTTCCGCGTCTTTAAACAAAGTCGTCGCAATCGTCGAAGCGTTTCCAAGTCGCCTGTTCCAGACATTAAAATAGAAAGCGATAAAAAGAGTGAATTTTGAATATGGAACAGTGATTGTTTGGTTAATTGTTGATCATGATGTGTCACAGTATACTCTGTGAGCTTGCAAACAACATCCAAAAATCGAATGATACAATCACGAGCTTTCAAGTTTCCAGTAGAAACATATTTGAAAGCCATAGCCATACATAATCCCGCTTTGATATAATAATAAATAACAGTATCACTTGAATAATTACTGCCACCTTCTGGATTAGAGATAGAGACAACAGTTGGAATGTTGTCATTGATCCATTTTTCGTCGTCACCAATGCTGTCCCACATTATAATCTGGCTGGCAAATGTGCGTATCAAGAGAAAATCAGGTCGTATATAATCATATGCCTCTGCATTTTTCGGAGGTGCTAGTTTTTTAGCAATTTCAACGTTTCCACTACGCAAAAACATCAAGGATATGGCGGCAATAGATCCGGGTATAGAGATTTCCAAGTGTGGTGTTTGAACGTCTCTTGGAGAAACTGCTCTCAGCATCAATCGTTCTACAATCTTGATGTCATTCAACCCCTTTAAATCGTTTCCCTTTCCAAGGTTAATTAAACCTAATGCAACACCTGTAGCCAGTTTGTAGCTTTCATTTGTATGAATACGAATACTTTCTTCAGTATGAATGCGAGTGCGACCTTCAAGTTCTCCAAGAAAGGTTTCAGTCATTCGTCTATGAGATGATTCCAAATAGAGTAATCCCATTCCTATAACACCTGCTGTCTGAACTTCCACAGACACATTTAAATCATTAGAGCCTGGGGGTAAAAGAGCAAATATATGAACACTCAGCACCTTTGTTAGCTTCGTGTCCATAGAACGTAAATGACTAGCCGCCATTCCTATGAGTAATGCAATACTTGTGTGTGTATGTTTAGGTCCCAAGTAATTATAAATATGCCACTCTTCTAAATTGTTCAAGTGGCCATTCAGCCCAATTCCTAGCAAAAAGCCAGCATGCTGAGAATTGAGTCGAGTAGGCTTATTAAAAGTAATCCAGTTACCATTAATAGAAGTTGCATCTTTGGACAAGCTTAACCCAGATGCCACTCCATTGTGAAAATAGCCCCAGGAAAGGTTTTCTTCAGAAACAAGATTCTTGCTTAGTGTTAAGGTGATATCTCTAGGTTTCAATATAGCAGAAAAATTCAGTTTAGGGATTGGAAACTTTTCTGTCATTAACGGTTTACGTGCAGCAAAGTAAAACGCTGCACGGCCAATAGGAACAGTACATGTTCGCAACACCGAGGCTAAATAAGTTTCTTCCTGTTTATTTAAAGCTTCAATATCGCTCATATTTGGAGTTGGAATAAAGGTTATGGGCTTAGGTTTCGAAGATTGTAAAATTCTGGAGACTTCATAAAACCTTCTATCAGAAGAAAAAATTAGACGTGATATTTTATTCCGATCAGATTCAGTTTGTTCATCCCAAGCACTTATAAACTCCAAGTCGCCTACGGTTTCTATCAATGTGGAAGTATATTTAGGGCCATCTTTACTTGTTCCCAATTGTCGGAGTTCTGGTGTTAATGCGGAAAACAGCAAGTCATCACGACCTAAAACATCCCACAATTTGGTATCATTTAATGCTGATAAGTTTTCTGCGTTTTTAGATAAGAACTCAAAAATGATATGTTGGACGCTACTTGTAAGACTACTCAAAAATTGGTTTCGTAAACCGAGGGATGAAAATAGTTCTGCTGAATCTGGTGAATCTTGAACTAAAATAGAGAAAAACTTTAATGTTTTTACACAAAGAGGTGTCAACTCATCTAAGGATTGTTCTGAGTAAACTTCTGATAAAAGAGGGAAATAGGAATTTTCACTCAAGTCTTGAAATGATGTAAGAACAAAAGAAAGGCTTTTTAATAAGTTAGGAGGCTCAGATAATGGTTGGTTAAGTTCTTCTAGAATAGGTTGCGGAAGACTTTTAGGTAGTATGCCGTAATAAGTCTTCCAGACTTCGCTCCAACCCGACCAGTATGTTAAATATGTAAGAAATTTATCAATTTTAGAAATATTGTTGGATGATGTATATTCCAATCTGAGTTCTTCGCGAATGTAATGCAACACAATAATGATATGGGGGCTAAGATCTTGAGCAATTTGTCCGTCGTTCCCAGAAGATTCTAAAATGTGTAAAACAATTGGAATAATTTGGCCAAGGCTGAAAGAATCAAGCAAGTATTCATCAAATATAGAAGTACTATTAGCTATTGATTTTAGATTTTCAAAGGGGTAAATATGACAAATTATGGAAGCCACTAAAGCTTCCCAGTTAGATAATGGTAATGTTCCAGAGTTGAGCAATTGTGTCCAAAAGAAATTGATACTTCTGAATACATTTTTTTCTAAAATTTTGGATATTCCCAAAAAGATTTTTACAACTAAATCATCTTTAGGAACTAGAAGTAAATTTAAGTTGTAAAATTTATTGGAATCAGAATATGCAAATAACAGGTCAGGTGAGTTGTAATTGTATACGCCAAGCTTGGTGATTTTTGACCAATGAGAGGGGAATTTTATAATGAGAGATCGGAGATCAAGGAATGGATCAAAAAGATAAAAAGTGGAGGGTGAATTTAAAACAACTAGAATACTCTTTTTCTTAGTGATGTCTGGTAATAATAATGGAGATGATCCAGGAATTTCAAAGGATTTTACCAGTGTAGGGGTTAAAGGATGGGGATGCTCAGCAAACTCAAAAATGAGAATATTAAGGGTATTATTGTAATTATTTGCCACAATGACAGCTGTTTGTTTGCCAAAGCTACAGGTGAGAACGGAGAGATGATCAATTGAAGAGTATAAAGAAAAGCTACCTATTGAGGTAAGCATAAGATGAGAGGTGGGTAATGAGGGTTTAAAATGATGTTGAGAGTTATGAATACTATAGTCAAAAGAATGGTGATGAAGATTCGCTGAAGGGGCATTGTTATGATATCTGATATGGTATATGTTTACTCCCTGTCTAACGGGGTCGTAAGTTACACAATACGGGGTATCGGCAACATTTCCAAAATATACAAGCTCTTCAGAAAAGTATATACTTGTTAGAGAAGAAGTATATATAGGCTCAAAATCCAGGAGAGGATTTGACATTAAATAAAACTTTGGCGCGGAATCATCAATTTTGTTTACTCCGGGGGAATCAAAGTTTCTTGACAGAATCAAACCATGTGAACAAGAGGTGATGTTGGAAACGGGGAAAGGTAAACTGACTATGTGGAAATCGCCTTTAAGACAGTAAGCATATATGTAACTAGAAGCCAAAATAGCAATTGCGTTGATATCAGAGTCGGTATCAAGCGGGTGTTCAAGAGGATGATCATCATGGTTATTACGTTCATGATGTTGTAGGGCTTTAGTTTGAAAGGTGACGAAGACGGCTTTAAGGCTGGTAGAGGGGGAGTCGGGGAATGAGAATTTTCGAACAAGAAGACCATTGCGAGACCATAAAACGGATGAACCAGGCGCAATAGAAAGCTGGTTCCCCGGAATAAGATCCAGTTGGGGCAACAGATGATCCGGCATTTATTCTTGACGACAACGACGATGATGATAAAAATATATATATATATAGGAAAGTACCTATATATATAAATATATATTTGCTGATGGACTTGTTGCAGAGAATAATAATAAAAGATGCAAAAAATCACAGTTACCCTGCCATGGAGTAAAATGTATGGTGGTTTGTCTATGATGTCAGTTTTTTTTTTTTTTTTTTTTTCCTCCACTCCTACCAATATATATATATGTATATATAATATATATGTCTAATATTATTCACGTCTCGCCAACCATTTGCGCCCTAAATCACTTCTGTGGAGCTTTTTTTTTTTTTTTTTTTATCCAATCTTTCAACCAGCAACTCCGCTCCTGCTTGATTTTGTCGCATTCTTATCCTTTCTTTAACATTATCATTTCTGATCTTAATATGCCTCAGTTTTATGGTTTTCTCGTTTCTAATCTTTGATTCCGACCCAAATGCCTAATAGATCTTCTCGGAGTACTAAAATTACTCAATCCGACTTTGCCTCCGAAGCCGGCACGTCAAAATATTTTGATACCCCAACTTATAAGACAAATTATTCCAACAATTCCGAAAATGAGTCCCTTAATTCGACACGGACGACAACTACTAAGGTTGCCTCTGACGCCTTTGCAGTAATGGCCTCAGCAAACACAAACTTGAGTAAGTTTGGGAAAACAGTTACTACTACTGCATCCACTCTAGTAGCCTCTCAGTATTCATCTGATTTATCAGGAACCTACTACCATGAAACAATCAAAGATCTTGTTCGTAAGCCCACTTTCCAAAAACGGTTTTTCTCATTTTCTCGAAAAGCTCCCTCAGAAGTAATGCGGAGTACTATAGAATCTAAAGAATATATCAGGTTCCAAGCACTCACCACCATTCCAGACGAATTGTTTGCACAAGTACCAGAGTCATCCAACAAGTTTTCTTTATTTCAAGGGTTTCAAGCAACTACGGCTACTGTTCCGGAACTTACTTCCGACTCAGGCGCAGATGCTAATGCGAATTCAAAAACAAAAGCAATAACAGATGGGCGCACAAATGCTCACGAGGAAAAGTCTCGTAAGAAACTAGAAAAGGAAAGAGACAATATTTATAATACACTGGATCTTTTAGAAATTAGAAAAGATTTAGCGGCAAACGAAATACATGAGATTGACCAAAAAATAGCCTATCTTCAGGCCAATAGAAATGTTGTTTTTGAGCGGATTGCAAACTTGGAACAAGAAGAATTTCAATTAGAAAACAAAGTAAAGCACATTAATATTCTAATAGATAGCTTACCAGAAGACGAAGAAGAAGAAGAAGAAGGAGAAGAGGAAGAAGAAAAAGAAAATGGTCAAGTTAAATCAAAAGAAAAAGAAAAAGATAAAAGAAGGGATTCAAGCAAATCCGAAAAGCAAAAGTCGAAAAAGGAAAAGAATGTTACTTCTAAAAATACTTCTAAATCAAATACCGTGGATAAATCACCGAATGAAGATCTCGATTCGCCTTTACTTTCACAAAGTATTTTCGGTAAACTACAAAAGCACAGCCAGAAGAAATTCGAGGAAGATAAAGAAGATTTAAGTAATAGTAGTAGCAATAACCATAAACGGAATCGACAGTCTGTTTCATATCGCAAAACACATCCAACACTACAACAATATTATAAACCTGGAGATTCAATTAAAACAATAGCAGCACACTCTGATTATATTACAGATTTGGCATTTGATATACCATTTGGGACTATGGTTTCATCATCTGTGGACGATACGTGCAAAGTCTGGGATCTAAGCAAAGGCACTTGTAAGGGTCAGCTCAAAGGACATAATGCATATGTTACATGTCTTCACATGGAGGATGAATTAGTTGTTACAGGCTCTATGGATGCATCTGTCAAATTATGGGATCTGTCAAAGATGGAATTTGAGGACGAAAGTGATGAGAACGAAGATTTGTGTATTCAGACATTTGAATCACATTTGGGAGAAATTACAGCACTTCATTTTTATCAAGACACTCTTGTTACAGGATCCTCGGACAAAACAATTAGACAATGGGATTTACGCAGTGGGCGGTGCTTACAAACGTTGGATGTTTTGTGGGCGGCGGCACAATCTTCTGCATCATCATTTTCTGATACCAATTCATGGCGTCAACCCTCGCAATACGTGTCAAGCTCGAACAAGACTGGTAGCCAATACTCATTTGTAGGGGCGTTGCAATGTTTTGATGCTGCCTTGGCGAGTGGTACTGCTGACGGCATTGTAAGATTATGGGATCTACGTAGCGGTCAAGTCCAGCGATCTTTAGTTGGTCACACGGGACCGGTCACATGTTTACAGTTTGACGATGTTTATTTGGCTACTGGAAGTCTTGACCGAAGTATTCGAGTGTGGGATCTTCGTATGGGTACAATAGTGGATGCATTTGCATACGACAGTCCGATAACGGCGTTGCATTTTGATTCACGGAAAATTGTTTCTGCCAACAAGGAAAACACTGTCAAGATCTATGATAGAGAAACCAGCCGTCATTGGACATGCGGACCTGGTGTAAAGGATGAAGAGAGTTTGGTATCGATACATTTGGCATCTTTTAAGGAAGGCTATCTTGTAGAAGGCAGAAGCAATGGTACTATTGGTGTTTGGGCTTGTTGAAAAGAAATGTATATATATACATTTAAAAAAAAAATAGTTTTGTAAAGTTAAAAATTAATAATAAGAATAATAATTAAGTAAATAAATAAAAATAAAAAGAAAAATATTAACTTTATGGGTTTTTTTTTTTTTTTAACATAATTTTTCATCCTCGGAAAATAACAACAACACAACTGTTGTGAAAACTTCACTGATAATGAGAAATAAAAAAAAAATAATAGTAATAATAAATGTTTTGCTTGTAATTTCAAAAAAAAAAAAAAAAAAAGGAAGTCAGAATCCAAAAGATTTTACAGTATAGTGTTGGAAGATAGCGGGGGGAAATAACCCAAGGGGCACATGCGGCTGGCCACAATGAAGAGGATTTCTTAAGCTTGGAATAAATGCCCATGTTTTTTTTTTTTTTTTTTTTTTTTTTTTTTTTTTTTTTTTTTTTTTTTTTTTT
>JAKTYK010000272.1:0-10693 GCA_030578655.1 Magnusiomyces starmeri
TTATTATTATTATTATTATTATTATTATTATTATTATTATTATTATTATTATTATAAAGTCAAACAACTTAAAAAACAACAAAAAGTCGTGTAGTATTCTTCTATTCACGTTTTGTTTCAGTTGGGTATATATCATCACTAAGTAAACGTCATACCAACGAAATACCGATTTATTTTTTTTTGTTTCCCTTCCATTGATTTATTCAACAGCTAAAAAAAAAAAAAAATACCTTTTCCACCAGAGGGGAAAAAAACCAAAAAAAAAAAAAAACTTCAACTACAGGAACAATCACTCACACTACAACAACATCAACAACAACAACAATCTCAGAATGCTTTACGAAGTTGTCGGAATCGCTCGTGCTATCGGAAAATCCGATGTTGCCGCAAACGAGACAAAGGATGTCATCAAAACCATCGGAAAACTCATCATAGAAAACAGAGGTGTTGTTCGTGACATACAACACTGGGGTATCAAACCACTCCCCAAAATCATGAAGAAGAACGGTAACTCTTATCCCTACGGCTCTTACTTTTATATGAAATTCGATTCCAGTCCTAGTGCGCAGTCTGAAATTTCCAGAACATTAAGGGTCGATCCTAGAATGATTAGATCAACTGTTGTTAAACTTGGTGGTGATCGGTATGTTCTATTTATATTTGTTTTTTTTTTTTTTTTTTTTTTTTTTAAAAAAAAAAAAAAGAAATAAAATTTTTTTTATTCTCTCTAACATTGGGATTCTATATTTCTAGTTTAAAAAACACCATTTAATGGTTTTGTCAATATTGATATAAAAAAAGTGACATCTTTTGATATCACGCACCCTTTTTTTTTTTTTTTTTTTTTTTTTTTTTTTTTTTTTACGACCTCGATGCTCTTTCATTTTCATTCTATTTTTTTTTTATTCCATCTCTTTCATATTACCTTCATTTGTATATATACTTTTTTTTTTTTTAAATTTATTTTTAGGCTTTAATAGACATATATCCACTTTAAAAAGAATAAACAAATATATATGCATTTTCGTTATTTTGCTGTTTAGATTAAATGTCTAGTGCTATTGTTAAGTTTATATTTTGAATAAACAGTCCAAATGTCAGTAAAATAAAACGTACTAAGTTTTTAACATTTCAAATCAAGTCTATATATTATCTCTTCGTTTTATATAATTTGTAATTACTCCATTCTTGTCTGTTTTCCTTATTCTCTCCAGTTAATTACTTTCTAATACCCGGACTTGTACTCTCTCAATATGACAGGAACGGAACTTGGAGGGAGACTTCCAAACTCAGTAACAACTTTCTTGATGAAATCTGGGGGTGCAACGTCGAACAAAACATGTGTGACATCCAAGGTGGGGACTGATCTCCAATTTTTTAATGCAACCGAGGGAACAGGAACATGGTCCATAGATGTTGAGAGATTGATCAAGGCATCAGGGGAACCAAGCTCGTTAACTGTAAATGAATCTAATAATACTTTATCCGAGAACTTGATTGATTGACAAAGAACAACCACTGGAATGTTTCTTGACGAAGCAGCCAGTGCAACTACTGCTGTTCCTACCCTAGAGTATAGCATCCCATTAGAAAGCATAGCATGAGCACCAATGAAAACCGTCTTCACATCTTTAAGAACGTAGGATAACCCGTTAAGTAACGTGTATGTTGTGGGGATTCCAATCTCTGATAATATCTTGGCCACTTTTTTGCCTTCAAACAGTGGTCGTGAATCAACAACAATGACTTTAAATTTCTTTCCCTGTTCAAATGCCGCCTTCAATGTAGCAAGAACCACGTCCGACGAAGCATACGTTAAAATGGTATCTCCATCATTGATGTTACTGACTGCGTTTTCCACAATTACTCGATCTGCATAATCTAGTCGCACTCTAATAAACCCATCAATTTGTTCATGGAGATGTAATTTAGCTTCACTGTCCGGTAAGTCAATACCCAGCTTGGTAATTTCTTGTTTTAACCAGCGAATTGAGTTTCCCATGCAAATACTAAGTGGTCGCGCGGTTTTCAGATGATCGATTTGGTGGCCTAGATGGTTTGTTAAATTTCTAGTGAGGGTAGTTCCTTTGGGTGTCTGATAATCTCTAATAACATCTTGGAAAGCTCGTAACATGGCTCTACATCTTTCTGCAGAACCAGCCACATGAAATGAAGAAAACTGCATTGCCAAATAAAGAATTGAAGGATGGACCTCCTTGTTAGCTTCAGCAGCAGACGTAATTCTATTTTGCTCTAAATGTCCAAAAAGTTTGGGTTTCGAAACAAATTTAAGCGATTCTTCATTAAGGGATGACGAGTTGTTCGAACCAACAGCAGATCCAGGCGTGTTTGTTGACTCTTTGCTCGACTGGTTTCCTCTAGCTCCTTGATGTGACTTTTTATCTGCGTGCTGTTGTTGTTGTTGTTGTTGTTGTTGTTGTTGAGATTTGGACGCATTGTTGGCATTTCCTTGATTCTTAGCTTGCCGGGGATCAGAAACTGCTGGCAATCCAGCTGCTTCCTTTTGGGCAGCTCGTTTAGCTGCCTTTTCGGCCTTCTTTAAAGCCTTTAATTCCTTTGCTGACAGTTTGGATTCATCTTTAGGTGCAGTAGCAGCAGCGGCAGCGGCGACAGCAGCGGGAGGAGCAGATGCTGGAGGTGTAGCTTTCGCACGCACTTGCTGTTGTTGTTGTTGTTGTTGGGTAGACTCTTTATTAACGGAATCCATGCTGGGAATTATATGAAGATAAGCAGCCAAAAAAGAGGAAGAGAAAAAAGAAGAAGAAATAAGTAAAAGTAGATGGAATTGCCCAATATTGAATAAATCTATTTTTTAAATACAATAATGAATCACCAAGTTACCGCTTTCAGTGAGGAGAAGGATAAAACAAAAAAAAAAAAAAAAATTTGAACGAGAACGAAAGAATAGCGAGAAACAAAATAAGCATTAGTCATAAATATGGTAATCATAAATTTATGGCGACATATATATACTTAATTATGAAAATATTTGTCATCACAAACTTAAAAAACGATTGACCAATGAAGATAGAAGGAAAAAAAACATTTCTAATAGAACAATAATAATAATAATAATAATACTGCTACTACTACTACTACTATTACTACTACTAGAAATAAAATAAAATAAACCACCCAAACCCAAAAAAACCTTCAACGAATTTTTGTTTTCCCTACATCACCAACTTTTTATTTTTATTTTCATTAGTTTGCTTTAACGAGTTCCTACCCGGCAACTGAACAAACCTTTATAACAACCAAATATTTGAAAAAAAACTATTACACAATGGGATTATACCACGAATTAGGAGTTTGGGGCACACTCGGTAAGTTTTTCACCATTTATTATTTTATTTTATTTTATTTTATTTTTTATTTGAAGCTCAACTAATCATTTCGTTCTTTTTCTTTTCCTTTTTTTTTTTTTTTTTTTTTTTACTATCTCAGGTGTTTGTGCTAACGGTCTTGCCAGAGGTATCAGAAATAAGCCATTGGCCTTTAAGCCATTAGGATATATCTATGGTGCCATAATTGGTATGGGCCTCGGTTATCTTTCCGAATGCATTAGAGACAGACAAGCAGAATTCAACAACAAAAGGGTCGAAGCTTTACTTGCCGCTAGAGAAGCTAGAAAACAATAAATGTTTATTTATATAAATATAAATACTCAATCGGAAAAATAAAAAGAAAAAGAAAAAAAAGAAAAAACAAATAAAACAATAATACTTCGATATACTAAATAAACCCAACAACACAAGATCTCCTTTCCTCTCAATAAATTTGTTTTCACATTCAGTATCTCAAGATTTTCTCACTTCTCAGCTTCTGTTAAATCTTACATATGCAATATCCCTTTCTCTTTCTCTAATCTCTTCTTCTCCCCCCCCACACCTTGTTAGCTTAACCATAGTAACAATATTAATGATTATGAATAATAATGCCAATAGTGATAATAAACTAGACTAGTAGAATAATAAATATCGACATTTATTTTCACATTTCACATCTCAACTTTTTTTTTTTTTTTTTTTTTTTTCCCTAATTTTTTAGTTACTCAAAACATTTTATTTTTCTTATGCTTATTTTGAGTGTTATCTTATTTGAATAAAGAGAGTAGCAATTTTTTTTAATTTTTTTAATTTTATTTTTTTTACTTTCATCACTTTGATTTCAACTACGATTCGAGGGGAAGTTGTTACAATTAGTTGTGGCAGTTTGTAGTAACAAAAAAAATGTAATTTACCGCAACATTTATAATTCCAATGCACCTTTTTTATTTTTATTTCTTCATCAAAATGGATCTCTTTTTGAAGACCTTTTATACTTTTCACGTTATTTCATTATCGCTCAAGAAACGTACCATAGTTTTATTATTGTAATGGTATATAGACGAATAAATATAATAATAAATATAATAATATTTTTATTATCTTTTTATTTTTGAAACAATAAGCTCATTATGTCGTTAATTATGTTCTATGTATTTGACATACTGATATATTCACGCAAAAATAAATTTCAGCACGAGTTGATTAGCACGATATTTTTTTTTTAATTAACAGATTTTGAATTTCAAAGTTTACATATGGATTTCTTCAATGTGCTTGCCACCTATAGGATTTTATGATTGTAATTTTTTTTTTTTTTTTTTTTTATAAACAACACTACAAAACATTACTTTTCTCACTCTTTTTATTTACTTCCTTCTTAAATTTATCTCCTTTTTATTTTTATTTTTTTAAATTTTTTTGGACCCTGAATGCTCCATTTCTGTCTATAGATTCTTGATCAATTAGTTATTATTAGTTATTTTTTATATTCCTATTTTATTGTTTCTCTAATAGCTCTTTACCATGGTATCCGCTTACGAGCCTGGAACGTATGTTTTTTTTTTTATGTCATTATAACCCCTCCCCATCCTCCCTTGATTTCAATATTAAATTCTTTATGATATGTTTGGATTTTGTTAGTAAATAATTATAATCATAATCATAATAAAAACAAACAAACACAATCGTCTTATGGTTTCTTTATATTCAATTATATATCTGGTTTCACAGATTACGAGGAATTCTACTACATCTATATGCAAGAACGAATCCCTTTTATTTTGGATCAACCATTAAAAAAAATCTATATTTTATTAATGTGATGTACCTTTTACAGGGACATCATGACATGTGGTCTTATGCACACATACACATATATCAACATATTAAACTAGCAAAATCCTTTCATTGTTTTTCATTTCATTTTGTACACCTTTATATATATGTGCTTTCCATGTAATATTTTACTAATTTTTTTTTCTCATCTTTAGTCGTTGCTGGGTGAAAGATGATAAAGAAGGCTGGATTGGAGCCTCAGTCGAGGAAAAATTAGTCGACGGCGATAAAGTTACCTTGAAGTTAAAAACTGAAAACGACCAAGTAAGTGTTCTCTCCTTAAAATCTACTTTTAATAAGCAATTTATTTATTTACATGTATACAAAACTAACATCAAAAATTTTTTTTCTCTTTTTTTAGGAATTAACTGTCGAAACCACCACCGATGACATTCAACAAAACAGCGACTCACTTCCTCCACTTAGAAACCCTCCTATTTTAGAGGCTACAGAGGATTTAACGAGTTTATCTTATCTCAATGAACCTGCTGTTTTGCATGCTATTCGTATGCGATACAGACAGCTCAATATTTATACTTATAGTGGTATCGTCCTCATCGCCACAAACCCTTTCCAAAAAATAGAGAGTTTATACACATCAGACATTATCCAGGCTTACTCTGGTAAACAAAGAGGCGAATTAGAACCTCACTTGTTTGCAATTGCTGAAGATGCTTACCGGTATGTTTTTTTTATTTTTATTTTATTTTATTTTTTTTTTCTAAAAGACTAATTAGTTGATCCATGTAACTTTCTTAACTAACATTTTCCAAAGATGTATGCTTCGTGATCAAACTAATCAGACAATTGTTGTATCTGGTGAATCTGGTGCTGGTAAAACAGTCAGTGCGAAATTTATTATGCGATATTTTGCAACTGTTGAGGATCCAGATCACCCTAGAAAACGAGCCGACGCTAAGTCTATAAGCAAAACCGAACAGCAAATTTTAGCCACAAATCCTATCATGGAAGCTTTTGGTAATGCCAAAACAACCCGTAACGATAACTCTTCACGGTTTGGAAAGTACTTGGAAATTCTTTTTAACGAAAATGTCGACATTATCGGTGCCAAGATCAGAACATATCTGCTTGAACGTTCGAGACTTGTGTTTCAACCTCCTACTGAAAGAAACTACCATATATTTTACCAACTTCTTGCTGGATCATCCGATGAGGAAAAGGCAAAATTAGGACTCACATCAGTCGAAGATTTCCACTATCTTAACCAAGGTGGCGATCCAAAACTTCCAAATGTAGATGATGCCGAGGAGTTTTTAACTACAAAAAATGCACTTTCAACAATCGGCATTGATGAATCCGTTCAAGCAAATATATTTGGCATACTTGCCGCTCTTCTTCATATCGGTAACATTAAGATCACTGCAACTCGTTCAACAGCAGCTCTTTCTTCTGATGAACCTTCTCTTTTAAAAGCATGTGAGCTTCTTGGAATCGACCCTGTTCAGTTTGCAAAATGGATAACCAAAAAGCAAATCGTCACCAGAAGTGAAAAAATCATATCTAACTTGAACCTCCAACAAGCCACTGTTGTTAGAGATTCCGTCTCAAAATACATTTACTCATCAATTTTTGATTGGCTTGTTAATTCTATCAATAAGGGTCTATGCTCTTCTGAAATTCAAGCCGAAATTAAATCTTTTATTGGTGTTTTAGATATTTATGGGTTTGAACACTTTAAGAAGAATTCGTTTGAACAATTCTGTATTAATTATGCCAATGAAAAACTCCAGCAAGAATTTAACCAACATGTTTTTAAACTTGAACAAGACGAATATGTCCGTGAAGAAATTGAATGGACCTTTATTGAGTTTTCAGATAATCAGCCTTGTATTACTCTCATTGAAGCAAAACTCGGTATTTTATCTCTTTTAGATGAAGAATCTAGGCTTCCTTCTGGTTCTGACGAAACATGGGTAGAAAAACTTTACAGTAACTTCAATACACCGAAACATAACAAATTTTTCCAAAAACCGCGTTTTGGAAAGTCTGCATTTATTGTTAACCATTACGCCATGGATGTTACTTATGAGTCTGAAGGGTTTATAGAGAAGAACCGTGATACCGTCCCTGATGAGCATCTTGAAGTTCTGCTTGCTACAACAAATCCCTTTTTTAAGAGCATTTTGGATTATAACCAGGAATTGGCAGCTGCTACTGAAAAGGCAGCTGCCCCTACAAATAAATCACGAATTGCTATCAACAGAAAGCCTACATTGGGTGGAATTTTCAAGAGTTCATTAATTGAACTGATGCAAACCATCAACTCCACCAATGCCCATTACATTAGATGTATTAAACCTAATGATGCTAAAGAGGCTTGGACATTTGATGGCCCCATGGTTCTTTCTCAGTTGCGAGCGTGCGGTGTTTTAGAAACTATTCGAATTTCTTGTGATGGTTTCCCAACCCGGTGGACTTATGAAGAGTTTGCTGATCGTTACTACATGCTTGTTCCTTCGAAGGACTGGAACAGTTCCGACATTAAGGAATTTTGCACACTTATTCTTGAAAAGTGTATTGCCTCTAAAGACAAATATCAGCTTGGTAAGACCAAAATATTTTTCCGTGCCGGTATGCTTGCTTGGCTTGAAAAGTTGAGAGGTGATAGACTTAACGAGTGTGCCATCATCATCCAAAAGAATCTCCGTATGATATACTGGCGCAAACGTTATAATGCTGCTCGTCAAAGCATCATATTGGTACAGAACGTTGTACGTGGGTTTCTTGCCCGGCGTTCTGCTAGACAGCTTCGCGAGGAAAAAGCTGCAGTTACCATCCAAAGTGTTTGGAGAGGATATACACAACGAAAATCTTACAACGAAATACGCTCATCTATTATTTCTTTACAAGCTATTATCAGAGGTTATATTATCCGAAACAAAATCTTACAAGACAAACTCAATTCTGCAGCAATCATTATTCAACGCATGTTCCGTGGATATGCTGCTCGCAAAGATTTCAACTCTACCGTTCGTAAGATTGTTATTATTCAAGGTTTATGGCGCACTCAAGTTGCAAGACGTGAATTGGCTCAATTGCGTGAAGAGGCACGCTCTGTTACACACTACAAAGAAGTTCAATATCATCTTGAAAGTAAGGTTGTCCAGCTTACCCAGAATCTTAATGATCACAAAAAGGAGAACAAGAAACTCAAGGAAGTTATTGAAAGTCTTAATAACCAATTAGCTCTTTGGCAATCCAAACATGCTGAGTCAACTGCGCTTCTTGCTTCTTTAGAGGAGAAATCGGAACAATCAACAAAGCAAAATTTGGCCGCTGTCAATGATATCCAAAACAAACTTGATTCAGTCACTAAAGAGTATGACCAGGCTCTTTTAAACTACCAAAACCTAGAGAAGGAAAAAAAACGAATTGAAGAGGAGTTAGCAGAGAAGGAACTTGCCTTTAAGACTTCTCAAGAGACTCTTAAAGATTTTGAAAAATCCAACAGTACTTTACTTGAGACTGTTGAAGAGCTTCGAAGAAATCTTGAGGCTGCTACGGCAAAGGCATCGCTGGGTGCTGTTGAGTTGGGTGCAGCGTCTAACGCACTTAGACGTAATGCCAAACAACGAACCATTGATGATGACAAAAACAATTCTCCCTTTGTACAAATCTCCGGGGGCGGTATGTATGGCGAACAGAATCTTGCCAATGGTGGTAATAACGACATGGAATTGCGATTATTAGAATTAAACAG
This sequence comes from Magnusiomyces starmeri, assembly GCA_030578655.1. Lineage (NCBI taxonomy): Eukaryota > Fungi > Ascomycota > Dipodascomycetes > Dipodascales > Dipodascaceae > Magnusiomyces > Magnusiomyces starmeri. Next base: position 8,908 of record JAKTYK010000272.1, read on the forward strand.
TGAACTTGAATCACTTCTTGATAACTATAAGATACTGTGTAACGAAGTTATCAATGGCATTATCACCAACCTCAAGATTCCTCTTCCATCATCATCCGACGATGTCCCCACCAAGGAGATTCTTTTCCCAGCTCATATCATTAGTATGATAACTTCAGAGATGTGGCGTATGAGCTACGTAAAAGAATCTGAAGATTTTCTTGGCCAAATCATGCATGCTATTCAAGAAACCGTTAATGTTGAGTCTGGGGAAGAGATAATTAACTTGGGTGCATTCTGGATTTCCAATGTTCATGAAATATGGTCATTTATTTGTGTTGCACAAAGCAATATTGTTTCTAACAATGATCTTCGAAATGAGCTTGGAGAAGAGATGTTCCAACAATATGTTAGACTTGTTGAGGTTGCCAAACAAGACCTGGAAAGTTTAGAGTTTAACATTTATCACTCGTGGATGAAGTCTCTTAAACGATCATTGGATAAGATCATTGTTCCTGCAGTTGTTTTGTATCAGTCACTTCCAGGGTTTATCACTCCTGAAAACACCCGGTTTTTGACCAAGATGTTTGCATCATCCAGCTCACAACCAGCCACAATGGATGACTTGTTAAGTTTACTAAACAAGGTATATAAAGCCATGAAAGGCTACTATCTTTCTAAGGAGTTTATCAAAATGCCTATTATTGAGCTTCTCAGACTTGTTGGTGTGAAGTCATTCAATGATTTATTAATGAGACGTAACTTTGCTTCATGGAAGCGAGGTTTACAGATCAACTACAATGTTACGCGTATTGAGGAGTGGTGCAAGGCGCACGATATTAGTGAAGGTGTTCTTCAATTAGAACACATTATGGAATGCGTTAAGTTACTGCAGTTGAAAAAGGTTACATTGGATGATATTGACATTCTTTATGATATATGCTGGACATTGACACCTTTACAAATTCAAAAGCTTATCAGTCAATATCTTCATGCAGATTACGAGCCACCTATTTCAGATGATGTTTTGAATTTGGTTGCTGCTAGAGTCAAGGATAATGATTCATCTACTCAACTCATGCTGGAGGCTATTCCTTTAGATGACAGTGGTCCATATGAGATTGATGAACCTAGACCACTTACTCGCTTGGAACCATATGTTCCAGATTGGCTGGATGTTCCTAATGTTAAACACCTGATTGAAATCACCGAAATGATGAATGCTACAACGGAGCAACCTTTACTAGAGGAGGAGCAAACCTTTGATGCAGGCAACATCTCTGAAGGTGATTACAAGCCATTCACCAATGGCGAAGTTGAGGTTGGGACTCAAGCTCAAGAGTAACTACAGTTGATTTTAAACGAATAAATATGAAAAATAAAAGTATATATACATATACAAAAGGGTGATTATTATGATGACGAGTATTACAATAAGAATAAATAAATGAAAAAGTTTTATAATTATATATTTTTATTTTTATTTATATATATATATATATATAAAAAGCCGACAACAAAATTTCAACAAATGGCAATACTATATTATAACGTGTTCTACAAGTATTGTACATCAAGGACAAGTATCCGAAACAAGAAATTTTTTTATTTTTCTTCTTTTATGAGATATATAGAAAGTAAAAAAAAAAAAAAAAAAGAAACAAATAACAAATAAGGTTGGCATAATAATAAATATGTAGCATAATAGTTTTAATTAAATATAGGAAATAAAGGTGCAATAAGGGCTGCAAAAGCATTTTCATTATAAAAAAAAAAAAAAAAAAAAAAAAAAAAAAAAAAAAAATCC
>JAKTYK010000273.1:0-10688 GCA_030578655.1 Magnusiomyces starmeri
ACCCCCCCCCCCCCCCCCCCCCCCCCCTTTTTTTTTGTCCCGTTATACTTCCATAACATTCAAGTCAAACTATAAACATCGTTACCTTTTGTTTAAACCTAAACAAGGGTGTACACAATAAATACCATGGAGAATGGTCTGAAACCCGCACTGAGGAATCGCAAAACCTCTAAAAATGCCCGACATTTAAAACCAACACCTACACAGGTACCGACGGCATCATCATCATCATCATCGTCATCATCGTCATCGTCATCGTTGCCTCTCAAAAACAATGCATTTGGCCAGCAACGGTCTCTGACCCTAACAAACATCTTCATTGCTGGCGTGTTTCTCAAAGTCCTTTTGTTTTATGCTTATCATTCCACCGACTTTGAAGTTCATCGAAATTGGCTGGCAATCACCTCGCAAGTGCCTCTTCGTGATTGGTATACTGAAGCAACGTCCCAATGGACCCTCGACTACCCCCCCTTCTTTGCCTACTTCGAGTACCTACTAACCTTCTTTGTGCCCAAGATTGTCAAAGATGACGGCGCTCTTGATCTCGTAGAACAGGGCCACTACGGTTGGCCCACCATTGTTTTCCAAAGAACAACGGTAGTCGTCACCGAAATTGTTCTTTTCTTAGCTCTCCAATATTACATCAACACCGCCGGTGAATTACCCGAAACCATCTCTCAACAATCTTCTTCTTCTTCTTCTTCTTCTTCTTCTTCTTCTTCTACCACTACAGACAGCAACGACCTTGATACCACCGATTTATCTCAACTCGCCTCCATCAAAAGATTCCGGAAACTGCAAGCATTCTCCATCGCGGCGTCAATTGTTCTTTCTCCCGGTCTTTTAATAATCGACCACATCCATTTCCAATACAATGGATTCATGTACGGAATCTTGATATTCTCCCTTGTTGCCGCCTTAAATGATAAACCGCTACTTTCTGGATTCTTGTTTGCCGTTCTTCTCTGCTTCAAACACATCTACCTATATATTGCTCCTGCCTACTTTGTTTATCTCCTTCGCATCTATGTGCTTGACTCCTCCAGCCCTCTCCCTCCTTCTCCTACAACCCCATCGAAACAACAAAAGTCAATGGTCTGGTCTATCCTGCCCATCAAAGGCATCAATTGGTCCAACACCCTCAAGCTGGGGACTGCCGTCTTGGCCCCGTTCGTCGTCGCATTCTCCCCGTTCGTATACTACGGAGAAATGCCCGCGTTGCTCGGCCGCCTATTCCCCTTCTCTCGCGGCCTCACTCACGCCTACTGGGCCCCCAACGTCTGGGCAGTGTACTCCTTCATCGACCGGGTTTTGGGCTTTGTCCAAGGAATCCGCATAGCCGGATCCACCCGAGGCATAGTGGGCGACGTCCATTTCAGTGTGCTTCCAGACATCACGCCCAAGCTCACCTTCTACCTGACGCTGTTCTATATGATCCTGGCGGCCATCCCCTTGTTTTTGTGGCCCACAAAGGCAAGGTTTCTGGCCGCCGTCACCCTCTGCGGGTACGCCTCGTTCTTGTTCGGTTGGCATGTCCACGAAAAGGCCATCTTACTTGTCATCTTCCCCCTCTCTTTCCTTGCTCTCCAGGATTCCCGCATTCTCTCCACTTTTGTGCCCCTAACCGTCTCCGGCTACATCTCCCTGTTTCCTCTAATCTACACCTCGGGCGAGTCCTTGCTCAAAACGTGCTACACCTTTGTCTGGCTCGTCATGTTCCATCTTTCCTTCAAAAACCTCGTCAAGGTCAAAAAAGTCCAGCGCCATGTCTTTTTGCTCGACCGCGCCGTCTTGATCTACATGATTGGCTTTGTCCCCCTCATGATCTCCGGCTGGGTTCTCTCCCACTTCTTTGCCAGCAAGTTCGAGTTCGCCCATCTCATGTCGATAAGCGTATACTGCGCAATCGGCGTCATTGGGTCATGGGCAAGTTTCTCATGGCTCTATTTTTTTGATGAAGAAATTTGGAATTAACAAAAAAAAAAAAAAAAAAAAAAAAAAAAAAAAAAATTTACATTTGTATATAACAATAATAACAATTTAATTAATCTAGATCAATAAATTCATAACAATAATTATATTATATACATACACATTTTCATTATCGCCTTCTTCTCTTCAGCGCTGAATAGCTATACCGTTCCGGATACCTTTGCCTGCACTCATAACAATACCATTTTTTGGATTTGGGGGGCTGGCCCATTCCCAGGCATTTCAAGTGGTACCATTCGATTTTGCACTCCGGAGCGTCGCAAGCAACCATGTCAGAGGTTTCTGGTTTGCGACAGATACAGTATGTTTCTTTTGTGTCGGCGCCGTCTTGCTCTTGCTCTTGCGCATCGGTTGCTTCCCGCCGCCCGTCGCCGTGCTCCCCCAACGCTTCGGCATCACCGCCACCCCGGGTCGAGCCAGAAACACGTCGGCCGCCGTTTTTGGAGTGCCCCGCCCGGTGCGACGCATACGTTTTCTGGCCGGCGGCTCTTGCCTTGGCCACAAACGCCGCCGTTGCCGCCGTTGCCGCTGCCGATGCCGCCAGGGGTTTGTCGGCCGTCCGGGGACGTGGCCCCGCGTGGGGTTCACCTGGAGTCGGTCTCTCCTGCTTGCCAGCATGCTCTCTACTTTTCCTTTGCTTGGCAAAGATCGTGGTGTCCTGAGGTGTATCATTGTGCACGCTTGATGTGGATTCCGGCTTAATGGCTTTGGTCCATTTGGATTCTGAATTGGCCAGTTCTTCTTTTTCTTCTGGGTGCTGCTTTGTCGGTGACTGTGTTTCAACATCCTTTGGAAACTTATCATCTTTTGATGACTTGGATTCAGAATTGGCCAGTTCTTCTTTTTCTTCTGGGTGCTGTTTTGTCGATGACTGTGTTTCAACATTTTTTGGAAACTTATCAAATTCTTCAATCGTATTAGCAGCCTTAGGCTTGTCAGACCTATCACTACCTTCAAAAATGGGGGTTGATTTGAAATCAAGCACATTATTATCCTCACTAAAACCAATGTCTTGTTTGTGTTCGCTATCAGCTGTTTTATTTCTTTTAGGGGTAACAACGTCCATAATATTATCGCTGCTAATTCTCTTCTGTGGTATTACTATTTTATCAAATTTAGACATGGAATCATCATTCACATAGTCAGATTGTTTTTCTATATCTTCGTCTAATGAGCCAGTTGATTCATTCAAATAAGAAGATGCGCTAGAATCTTGGTTGTCGGCTAAACTACCAACATCTTTGTTTTTGGGCTCATAACCAGGTTCACAATCAACAACAACCTCAGCGCTTACACCAGATTCCCCATGTCGACCAGTATCTGTACTTATTTTATTATTTTCATTATCATTTTTATTTTTTGGTGAAACTGAATCTAGGGGGTCCCAAAAAGTCGTCTTATTTTCTATTTGCGAACCGAGAGATACATCACTTGTGGGTTCTTGTTGCTTTCCTTCTCGTTCAATAGAGCTGGACTGGCGAAACAAAAAATCATGCTTCTCTTCTTCAATAAGAATTGTATCCCTAGATGTAGATTTATTAGACACATTAATTATGTTTGTGACACTGGCTTTTACGGATGCCTCCGATGAATCCATGTTCTTTTTTGGTTTATCAAACTCAGTCATAGTCTTTCTATTGTGTTTTTCAGTGTCATTGATCACCTCTTGAGATGAGTTGCTTTCTATCGGGTTTAGCAAAAGAGTATGGATATTTGACACTGTAGAGCTGGGCCTATATTCAATTTCGTTTTTAGATTCGGGTTCCATAATGTTTGAAATTTTCATTATATTGAAATTCCCATCATTTTGTTTAGAAATCGTAGAAAACTTATCCTCCTTGCTAAACAAAACTTTAGTGTCCTTAGTAAAATCATGTTTCTGGTCGCTTTCCTTATGCTCCGAGTGAGAAGTATTATTGTTGCTACCACAATCTATTATTTCTTTCACTTCAGCTTTTGAGTCATGTACAGTGTCTTCTTTCCTGTCTTCATTCAATTTCAAAACTTGTTTTATATCTTTATCCATAGTGATATTCTGTTCTGTTTGCTCAGATAATAGTTTATCTTTAGCAGTAAGGGGGGACATGAAAGTAATTTCTTTTGTATCATTGATACCATTTAGATCAACAGGTTGAGGTGGATTTTCATCAGATATGCTTGAAAGATCACTTTTGTCTGTAGAAATGACTGAAATAGGGTCTGGCTTACTGCTTGAAGTATCTTTTATTATGTCTGCTTGTTCGGGTGTTTCCGTTAGTCGCAGCGAATTTTTTCTTGGTCTTCCACGTTTGCTTCTTTTTGGAGGTTTAGGTTTATCCTCTTGGGCAAATTTCCGCGGCCTGCCTCTTTTTTTCTTCAATAGCGTATTATCTGAGCTTTTTTCATCAACAATATTTTTTTGTAATATGTTAGAAAGGATCGGAGCTTTCTTTTCTGTATTGAGCGGTTCCTGAACCTGGTTATCAGATGTTTGTTGTTTTGTATCAAGAACCTTAGATTCTTTCGAAATAGTACTAAAAGACTTTTGTTGTATAGTAATAGGTGGTTTCTTCAGTATTTGATTGGAATTTTTCTGTTGGTTCGGATAACATATCTTATTTTGCGCTACATTAGAAGGTTTGGTTGACACTATGGCAGATGTTTCTTTTTGTGATGTGTTGGAGTGCTCTTTTTTTATTTTAACAAATGGCTCATCTTGTCTTTTATCAATCGGTTCTTCCTGAATAGTAATAGATGGCTCATCTTGTTCTTTATCAAAGGATTCTTCTTGAATTCTAATAGGTGGTTCCTCTTGGACTGTAATGTGTGGTTCTTCTTGGATCGTAATTGACTGTTCTTCTAGGATCGTGATAGATGGCTCATCTTCTTTATCAAATGATTCTTCCTGCACCTGATTAGACGGCCCTTCTTGCGCTATAATAGATGGTTCTTTCCGCGTCGTAGTGGACGGCTCATCAAGTTCTTCATTGGATGGAACATCTTGTGCTGAGATAGGCACATCTTCTTGCGGCGTAATTGGCAGCTCGTCTTGTTTGTTATTGGAATGTTCATCTTGTATCGGAATATATGACTCGTCTTGTTCTCCGTTGGATGTTTCATCTTGGTCTCTATCAAAAGAATTTTCTTTAGTAGTATTCTCCGATTCTTTAGGGGTTGGGCTTGAGACTTCTTTTATAAGTTCGTTTAAAGAAGGTTTTTGAGCTGCTTCTGGTGACTCTTGTCTTTCGATTTCAGGAGATTCTTGTGGGTCTGTTTTGGTAAGCTCAGACCGTAAAAGAGATCGACGCTGAGATCTCGTTTTAATATAAGGCTCATGATCATCTGTCGTTGAATCATCGATAGTAGGGCTGGAAGATTTGGGGGATGGTTTTCTTTTTCTAGTAGATCTACGTGATAACCTCTTTTTTAAGATAGATGGTTGTTCTAATGGAGCAGTGTTTGTAAAAACAGGATCTTGGGATCCAATAACGCCCAAAAAGTACAAATCCTGCAAGCTAGCGACGCTTTCAAGAAGATCTAAAGCCTCATCGAGGGTCATGTTATTCGCTTCTACAAGCCTAGGAAGTATACCATCGGGTTCGTCTGTGATTCCCCACTTGATGAATTTTTCAATGAGAAGCAATTGGCGATTCAAAAATGCCTTGTTGTCATCACTTTCTATAAAAACCTTATACTCCCCACTTTCTTCCGCGTTGATAGCGGCTGCTGCTCGACTGTTACGACTTTTACGGTGTGACATAGGCATGTTAAACAACTGAAACTGTCGCGAACCTTCAGAGATGGTCACTCGTTTATTTGGTGTAGAACTATTAAAGTATTTGCCACCATCATCATCATCATCATCATCATCATCATCATCATCACTATCAGACTGCAACAGATCAAAATAATCTTCGTTATCGCCATCATTTTCAGAGGAATCCAAAGCATTCATTTGTTGACATATTAAGTTCATGCGTTCTGTATCACTATCTAGTTCCTCAGTGTCGATGCCATCATCCTGTGATGCGTGTTGTTCAGTGATATTCTTTGCGAATTCACCATCATAGTGGGAAATTTCTTTTGAATTGCTTTTAGAACTAGATGTGGGAACCTGAGAATCAACATTTTGTAATCTTTCAAATTCGTTTATCCTTCTTACTAAATCACGCGCTACATCACTTTGGAGATAGTTTTTTATTCGGGAAATTTTAAGTTTAACGTGCTCTTGTACTTGCTGAATGGTCTCTTGCATTCGCGATGCTTCAGCATAGGAGTTAGAGCTAAGGAATTGGATATCATCATATAAAGACACAATGTTCCGAAGAGGGGTTTCAGTCTTGTATAAGGAAGATGAATTATTTGGGGAAGAAAGATCTTCGATTTTGGTGGATTGAAGCTGTGAAATTAAGGTATTTAACTCCTGTGTTTTTTTCTGTGAGCGGATGTTCAAAGAAGCTATCAATGAGCCAGACCGTTGAAAATCCTGAGGCAGAAGATCCATTTCAAATAGCAGAGATGATATAGTCGAGAAAATAGGCGTCAAGAAATAATCTTTCTGGTTTTAAGACTAACATAGATGAGCAAGAGTTAAAAATAAGAAATATTGAGCAATGTTATAATCTTGGTAATTGCGTTAAAAAACAAAATACCTTTTTCTTAAAGGTGCTGAAATCATATAACCATCGTAATCAATAGAATAGCAATTTGAATAGGAATTTATATATATATATATATATCTACAAATAGAAAATAATCGCGAGTTTTCTTACGATCTTTAAGTGGTGTGAATCTCTCGATCACATATTCTAATATGTTTTTAGTCCAAAAAAAAAAAAAAAAAAAAAAAAAAAAAAAAAAAAAAAGGACCTGAAGGGCGTACCCAGATATGCCCGTACCCCGATATACACAAACAGGCAAACACCTGCAACTTGAATTTAATTCCGACATCCACCGACATTTGATAAAAGTCCCGGCCGCCACAAAAAAAAAAACATTACCCGCTCACGATCTGCCATTATAGCCGGGTACTTACTGCTTTTTTTTTTTAAAAGTCAGATCACGTGGAAACTGATTACGATAACTTTTTTTTTTTTTTTTTTTCAAAAAAAATTTATTTATTTATTTTTTGGGGTGGTGTTTTTCTACATGAAAAATTTTCATACATTTGGTCTGTTTTTTATTTTTTTTTTTTTATATATATATATATATACATATATTATCTTTCATTCCATTTATTGTTCTTTTGTTTATCTATCTATTTATCTATCTATATATATTTTAAATATATGTATATGGGAATATAAATATCAAGTATCTTTAAAGAAATAAACTCACCAACAATATATAATATAATGCTCAGATTAGCTATTCAAGCCTCGAAAAGAGCTAGTTCAACCTCGTTTTCGATCTTGCCTGTTAGAGGATCGCAATGCTTGATCAACACTTCTGTTGTTAATAAGCTTAGCATATCTCAAACGACAAGCACGTTGTTCAGATCGTTTTCAACTTTCAATGAATTGAGATCCAACTACGGGACGTTAGACGATTACGACGACTCTAGAAGAGGAGGCAACAACTATCGCGGTAACAACAACTATCGTAATAATGATAGAGGAAACTACGGTAGAGGTAACTTCAGAGGCGACTCAAATGGCGGATTTAGAGGTGGCAACAGAGACGGTTTCAGAGGCGGTAATAGAGGCGGCAACAGAGGTGATCGAGGTGGCCAAAGAAAAGGTCAAATGGCTTCTGAGTTTGATGCTTCTCGTAACACTGCCAAAAGAGGTGGACCCGAAGGCGATGGTCTCATGGGAAAAGAGGACTATGAACGTGTCAAAAGCCTTGACGCAATTTCATTGGCTCAACTGGCTACCGAAGAGCCTGTTGATGAATCCGATGTAACCAGCGAGGAAAAGAGCGATTTCTCCAAGGTTAAAACAGAGTTACTGTCCAAGCATAAGATTCTCTCACAAGTTCTTGTTAACTCATTGATCCACAATAGAAAGTATACATCTCTTACTGAGGTTCAATCTCAAACTCTCATTCCCGTTCTTAATGGCGAGTCTGTTGTTGTCCGCGCAAAGACTGGTACCGGCAAAACTGCAGCGTTTTCTATTCCTGTCATTCAACTTGTTTTGGACGAAATCCTTGTTTCCCAAAAAAATAATGAATCAAGAACCAACGGCGTTAAGGCAGTCATTATTTCCCCCACCAGAGAGCTTGCTCAGCAGATTGCTGACGAGATCTCCGCCATAACCTCATTCGGTCCCATGAGAGATATCTTAACCGTATGCATGGTTGGAGGTGTTTCTCGAGGACCTCAACTTAAACACGCTTTTGGTGGACCCAAGGTTGCAGATATTATTGTAGCCACCCCTGGTAGATTCTACGACGCTCTCCAGGAACCTGGTGTTAGCGACCACTTTAAGAACCTCAAGATCAAGGTCTTGGACGAGGCCGATAGATTGTTGGATATTGGCTTTTCTCAGCAATTACACGACATTGACAATGTTTTGAGTGAGGCATCTGAGGGCAAAAAGTTCCAATCTCTCTTGTTTTCTGCCACCATTGACAAAAGAGTCAGAGACTTTGTCCGTGCCGAGCTTGGTAACAAGGCCAAGGTTGTTGATACCGTTGATCCTAACGAACCTGAGGCACACACTTTGGTTGACCAGAGCGTTGTTGTTTGTGAAAGTTGGAGCGAGATTTACCCTGCCGCTTATGTTGAGATATCCCAAGCTTTGAAGAGCACTATAGCTGAGAATGAAGAGGCCGAAACTGGCACAACACCCAACATTTTCAAGAGTATTGTCTTTATGCCTACAGTTCCATCAGTTGACCACTTTGCTAAGGTACTTGGTGCCGCATTCAGATTGGATGAAGAAGTTCCCAAAAAACTCAAACCCCGTGTTTACACTTTACACGGCCAAATGTCACAAGGTGCTCGTCAAAGAGCATCTGACGAATTCAGAAAGCTTAAGACGCCTACTATTTTGATCACAACAGATGTTGTTGCCAGAGGTATGGACTTTCCAAGTGTCAGTCACGTTTTCCAAATGGGTTCCCCCCGTGATGTTGCCAGTTATGTCCACCGTATCGGCCGTACGGGTAGAATTGGCCACCATGGCAAGGCTACGTTGATCATCACCAAATACGAAAAGCAATATCTCAAGTTGCTTGAGAACCGCAACATTTACATGAAGAATACCCGTGTTTTCAAGCATTCAGTTGCTGAAGAAGAAAAGACCGAGCCTGAAGGAGGTGTCATCAAGAGCCACGAGCAACGTCTTAAGACCGCTTTTGACTTTGTCGACACTGATGCTGAAGAAACCGTTAAATTGATTGAAGGTTTGATGAGCTCATTTGCTTATCTCAGAAAGGACTTTAGAGTTAATGGTAATGATTATCTCGAGAGCCATTCCTCATTTGCAGAGCTTTTCAACTTGAAGGACCATGACTGGTCTGCTAAAGTTAAGGAGAATTGGGGTACTTATAGATCAAATTACAATCGATCCAATTCCCGAAACTATTCTTCAAGAGGATATAACCATGGAGGATACAACTCACGCACATCAGAATTTGCCTCAAGAGGGTTTGGCAACAAAAACCGAAAAGGAAATGGTAACAGCAAGAATAGATTCGATGATTATTAGATATTAAAAAAACAAAGTCTGGGTTACGCTTAAAAAAAAAAAAATTAAAAAAAAAAATAAATAAATAAATCAATGATGATAATAACAGCAATAAACAAAAATTTAGGGGGTTTTGTTTTTCTTTTTTTTTTTTCTTTTTCTTTTTTTTCGTTCTAATGAATCTTTATATTGTATATGTATATGTAACACCATTTTATTTTCCACAACTTTTTTTGTATATAGTCTTGTATATTTTCCTGTGAATTCATTTATTATTATTGTTTAATAAAAAGAAAGAAAAAAACAAAAAGAAAGGGTTTATTTAATAAGGGCCAGTTTGCTGAGGTTGGAAATGAGGAATATTTGGTGATCCGTATTGGGTTTGGGGCTGAGGGTGAGGTTGGGGCTGTTGCGGCTGCGGCTGTGGTTGCGGCTGTGGTTGCGGCTGTGGTTGCGGTTGCGGTTGTTGTTGAGGTTGTTGAGGTTGAGGCGGTTGTTGTTGAGGTTGAGGCTGTTGCTGGTGGTGTTGTTGTTGCTGTTGTTGCTGATGCTGATAGTTTTTCAAAAAGTCTTTAATGGACTCATATATGATATCATGATCGAGGTCCTGTCGCAGACCGGAGACTGCGACAACGGCAACAATGCCTTCGGTTCCTCTGACTCTGATGGGGAAGCCGCCGCCATGGATGGCATACTCCTTTTCGTCGATGAAAAACGCTTGTTCGATGGTCTTGTTTTGGCGTCTCAGCTTGCAGCCCATATAGAACGACGAGCGGCCGAACCGGATGACGGTACGTCGCTTGCGCTCGATCCAAGCCTGGCTGTCGAGATTGCTGCCCGGTTTGCTCAGGGCGTGGAAAAAAACTTGGCCGCAGGTCGATGTGATATTGATGATGATGGGAGTTGCATGGCCCTGGGCCTTGCGCCGAATTATCGACCCAATTTCCCAAGCCACATCGGAATTGAAGGCGGGGAGAATAGTTTCCTGTTCATGGCGATCTAGCAGTTCAAGCTGGATTCATGTGAATAAAAAAAAAAAAAAAAAAAAAAAAAAAAAAAAAAAAAAAAAAAAAAAAAAAAAGT